>JANBQW010000034.1:0-32852 GCA_027577515.1 Coemansia sp. RSA 678
GTTGGCTTTCTTGACGACTATCGCCGCATGAACGTTGCGATTACCCGAGCACGCCGCCATTTGTGTGTTATCGCTGATAGTCGGACAATTTCAGGTGGCGGTGAGTTTCTCAACGCTCTTTTGGTGCACTTGAAGACCAATGGCGATGTACGCAAGGCCGACGTGAGATCCCAAGATCCAGACGGTCTTAGCTTTTCTAACTTGTCTCTTTGCACTTTTAGCTGAGTTGTTTAAATGAAAGATTTTAGTACCGGACCGGACCGGGCTCCACAGAGATACATGCGAGAAATCAACAGTCTTTCAAAGTGACGTCAGGGGTCAATCCTGCAGCTCAGCAGAATATAGAGCTTGCATTTCCTGTTGTTGACAAGTTTGTTCTTCACTATCGCTTTTTATAATGGTTCGCTTGCTATATTTTATATTACTAGCCGGAGTTTGTCTGGCAGGCCTATCGGAAGAGGTCATTCGATCAGTTATCAGCGGCGTAAAGGGCGGCATCCTAGTCAAAGACGGTAAACGAACGTCGTGCGATCTTGGGGTAGTCACCAGCAGCGGGGCGTATGTGGCAAAAGACTGCTTGGACTATACCAAAACTGGCAATATTGACAATAGTACAACATATGAGGCGTACTTGGACGACGGTCTGGACGGAAAGCCCATAAAATACACAATCACAAACTTTCTCAAGGTAACAAACAACTCGCAAACACTGTCCAACAACTACGTGTATCTGCGGTACAACAACTATAATAGCTCGTTGTGGAAAAACATGGTGTCGCCGACTTTGGGCTACGCATGGGACGCTGTTGTGTATGTTCGACGGTCGTTGCGTGATATGGGCCAGATGGTCTGGGACGACCCTGAGTTTATTGCTCTGGGCACTGACTATGACGGAAGCTGTATATCAATGTCTGGATTATTTAAAGAATATCCGAGTCACCTGTTGTGCAAAAGCAATACAGTGCCCACCCCGACTGACGACCTCTCGCCATGTCAACTTCCATTTGGAACTGTGTACGGCATCGTTCAACGCAAAGCTCACTTGATGGGCATTTACAGCCATACGGCGATATCGGCAAACGACGATATGTGCAACAGCACTAGCAGTCGTTCATATTATACGACGTTGCACCGGCATTTGAACTATATGCAGACAAAGCAGAATTGGGTGGTGGACCATGATCCTAGTGTGTTTGGCAGCAGTCTGGCAAAGTATCCAAAAGACTACAAGATGAAAGAACAAACCTACAAACCTACTCAAAGCGACGTAAGTGTGGTTCGTGGCGACTTTTTCAAGAACCAGAGCGCAGAAATAACATATCCGCCTCCTCCAGAAGCAAGCAGCTCAGACGCTGCAGACGATGACGGGAGCAACCGCAACTCGGTAATCATTGGCGTGTGTGTCGGGGTGGGCGGAGCATTTATAATAATTGGAACCGGGTTGTTTGTTTGGTGGTGGAGGGAGCGGCATTCGGGGTCGGTGGATCCGATGAGCCGGAACGAGTTTCAGAACATGTTGGAGTCGGATTTGGGAGGGTTGTCGGTGCCGCGGAACGGGTTTGGAGCGGCTGAGCGGGATATTATTGCCGAGTATGATTTGCCGCCAGTTTATGATGATCCGGTGGAAGAGCAGAGGCCAAAGCAATCGACTGATCAGTCTTCTGCTGATCAGGCTGGTGTTCTGGAGACAAACTCCACTACACAGAGTACACGCGAAAAGCAATAGCAAAGGGTTTTGTAGGTGCAATATATGTTGCAACATTTGCTTATTTTCAATATTTAGTAGTTTCAACCAATGCGTTTAATATTGCGTATATTTGGGTAGAGTATTTAATGTTATTTGAGATTGTATAAAAGTTTACAGACTAATATTTCAATATAAAATAAAAGTGTAGCTGCAAAGGTAGCAGTCGGGTTCCTGGTTCCAACTTAAACAGGATATTCACAGTAGGTCTGACTCACCTATGTCTGCGTATTTCAATTTCAAGTCTTCTGTTTCACCCTCTATTATCATGTCAAGAGTAGTTGTTATTCTGACAGTGGTGCCATCTGTGTCATATGTTTCACACTGAGTCATATTTGACATGATCATGGAGAGACTTACGGAAGACTTACAGCTTAGGTATGCGGATGAAGAAGAGCTAGACCTGTTGTAAGATGTAAAGATAGACCACAATGTAACTAAGGATGACATGTATATGTTCTTCAATGCCATTTGAAATATTTACGCATGCCTAAATGCTTGCGACAAGGTGCCTGTGTCTGAGATAACCCTGGCACAATTCGCGTACAACACCTGAGAACAAACAGATAACATGTACATTGAGATTATCACGAACGACCACAGTCCCACACTCAACAAAATACACATACTTATTTTGCAGCACATTCACAAGATAAAGACTTGTTGCAAAACCAAGAAAGCAATATGTGTCGTTTAATACCAAGGCATAGTCGTTTGAAACAATCTCTGTGTAGATATATTCCATACGGTCTGGGATGTAATATGTCATCTTGGCAAGATCATATCTGATGTTAGTTTCTTTCCGTGAGTCTTGTCAAGTTTATGAACATAGCAGAATAGAGTGTTTACACGAAAGCAGAGAAAAGAGAGTTGGTTGCACTATAAATCTGGGGTAGTGTTCATTTGTAAAACAGGAATGTTTCTTGGCTTTGTGGTTTGGATTTTGTTGCAGGATTGGAACCTGTCCAAGGCACTTTTTCAGAGTCGAGTAATCGGTGCAGGTTAAATTGCAAGGGGATTAGCGTTGAGTAAAGGAAAATCATGTGACTGGTAGTACCGCTCATCTGAAAGGGGCTCTGATAACAGGAAACCCAAATAAAGCCTTTGGTTCATTACTCATCAATCTGCCACGTTTTTCCTTTTTTTCTTGCGTAAAATAAAGTTTGCTAGCATACAGTTTCAGCTAGCATATAATATAAGAGAGCGTACAAGATGAAGGTGTCAGACAAGCTCAGGCAGGCAGAGGACAGCAAGCAACCGTACTTTTCGTTCGAGTACTTTCCACCAAAGACTGAGCAGGTAAGTTGTGTTTTTTTTTAGTAATTGAACAAATGGGCAGGACTAATTTCCAGAAGAGTAGGGACTGGCCAACCTGTATGACCGTATCGAGCGTATGGCGCGGCTGGGGCCGGTGTTCGTGGCGGTGACGTGGGGCGCCGGCGGGGCAACAGCGCAGCGGACGCTGGAGCTATGTAGTGCGTGCCAGGGCGTGTTTGGCGTCGAGACAGTTATGCACTTGACATGTACAAACATGGACATTGCGCAGGTGGACGCAGCGCTGGAGGGCGCCAAGGCGGCCGGGATCCAGAACATTTTGGCGCTGCGCGGAGACCCGCCGCGCGACGCCGAGTACTGGACGGCGTGTGAGGGCGGGTTCTCGCATGCGGTGGATCTGGTGCGGTACATTCGCGAAAAGTACGGGTCGTACTTTTGTGTGGGCGTGGCTGGGTACCCCGAGGGCCACATTGAGAGCACCGATGCTGACCAGGACTTTGAGTACTTTGTGGCCAAAGTGGAGGCAGGCGCAGACTTTGTGGTGTCGCAGCTGGCGTACGACGCAAATGTGTTTATTCAGTGGGAGAAGAAGGTGCGGGCGCGCGGGATCACGGTGCCGGTGGTGGCGGGCGTGCTGCCGGTGCAGTCGTACCAGTCGTTCCGGCGCCTGGTGTTCCTGACCAAAGTGGCGGTGCCTGAGGCGCTGCGCGAGCGACTGGAGGAGGCAAAGGCCAACGACCAGGCGGTGAAGGACCTGGGTGTTGAACATGCGGTGGCGATGGTGCGCCAGCTGCAGGCGGCGGGCGTGCGCGGCGTGCACTTGACGACGCTGAATCTGGAGAACAGCGTGCAGCGGGTGCTGGAGGCGCTGGGCATGGGCGAGGCAGCGATAAAGTCGACGGGGCGGGCGCTGGCAGGGCAGGCAGTCACAGGGCAGGCAATGACGTCAGCGGCCGAGCGGCGGGTGTGGGACGACTTCCCGAATGGGCGGTGGGGCGATGCGCGGTCGCCGGCGTTTGGCTGCGCCGACGCATACGGAGCGATGCTAAAGTTTGATGCGCAGGGCGCAGCACGTGTGTGGGGGCGGCCCTGTACGCTGGACGACATAGGCTCGCTGTTTGCGCGGTACGTGACAGGCGAGATCGCGTCGCTGCCGTGGAGCGACGAGCCGCTGCGGGCAGAGACGGAGCGGATCGGCGCGGAGCTGGCTCGGGTGAACCGGCTCGGGTTCTGGACGCTGGCGAGCCAGCCGGCATTGGACGGCGTGGCAAGCGCTGATGCTACGCACGGGTGGGGGCCGCGCGGCGGGTACGTGTACCAGAAGGCGTTTGTCGAGTGCTTTGTGGCCGGCGCAAAGTTCGGCTCGTTTCTGTCGCGGCTGCAGTCGTCGGCATCGCGAGTGACGTACTACGCGGCGAACCGCCAGGGCGACTTTCTGACCAATGCGCATGCAGGCGAGGGCACAGCACTGACGTGGGGCGTGTTTCCCGGGCGGGCGGTTGTGCAGCCGACGCTCATCGACAAGATCAGCTTTCTGGCGTGGCGCGCCGAAGCCTTCCAGACGTGGCGCGAGTGGGCGGCCATGTTTGCTCAGGGCAGCCAAGAGGCATGCTTTTTGCGCGAAACGGCCGATGAATGTTGGCTGGTAAATGTTGTCGACAACGACTATAAGCAGGCTGATGCTATTTGGGACTTGTTCCAGTGACTTTAATATTTGTTGTAGTGAACGCGTGCTCTTTTTTCTTTTTTCTTTCCAATTTATTCTTGTCCTACAATTCCCTTTTTTGTATTATTTCCTTTTTCTGTTGAAATGAGCGACACAAACGTTGAGAAGCTGGATACACGTGGTGAGCAGCGCACAGTGGAGCCGGTTGATGATGGGCCAGGGTTGACGAAGACTGCTGGTGAGCCAGGGTTGATGAAGGCTGAAGGCGATGCAGGGTTGATGAAGGCTGATGACGATGCAGGGTTGATGAAGGCTGATGACGAGGCGGAGCTAAAGCCTGATGACGAGACAGGGATGAGGTCAGAGGGTAGAGAACAAGTGGAAAGTACCTCCAATGCCAAGACGGAGGAGGCAGCCACCTCCAATGCCAAGCCCGCACATACAGTCAACGCTAGTGCTGAAAACAGCATGGATGCCAAGACCGAAAGCACGCGTGATGCCGAGTCTGAGCGCAAGGAACAGGATGAGCTTAAGGATGAGCTTAAGAATGCCCCAACTGTGGAGATCGAGTCCACCGATCAAGCGAAAGAGCAGACAGAAACACCCGAAGAGGAGCCACTGCTAGGACCTCAAGCACCAGCCCTGCCGCCGCGCACTCGTACGCAAACGCCTGCACAAAGCAGTGGGCCGGACAGAAGTTTGGACGCGCGAACGCACTACCGACTGAAAGACATGCAGTGGCATGATCCACTGACCAACCGCACACGCGACGTAAAGATCGTTACGCAGAACGCAAACGGCCCCTGTCCCCTAATCGCCCTGACCAACGCACTGCAGCTCACCGGAGCACTTCAGATCGTCGGATCACGGCGCACGATCAGCGGCGACGAGCTGACGGGAATGCTGGCCGACCGGCTGTTCCAAACCGACGCCGGAAGCGTGAGCGAAACAGACGTTACCCAAACGCTTGCGTTGCTTCCGACTTTGGCGCAGGGATTGGACGTTGATTTGCGGTTTGCGCATGTGTATGACTTTAGCGATTCAGGGCCTATGCAGCTGTTCAGGGCGTTCAATGTGGACCTTGTGCACGGGTGGGTGGTCGATGCGGAGCAGGAGCAAAAGGTGGCGGGGGTTTTGGTGGGCGAGTGCAGAAACTCGTATGAGGGCGCCGTGGAGTTTATTCTGGCGGCGGATGAGGTCAGTTGTGGCCAAGTCGTCGCCCACAACATTTGCGATGCAGACGTACGGGGCGCCGATGCGGAGCTGAGCGAGAAGCAGCTCGCAACGGTTCGGTCTGCGATCGAGGTGAATGCATGGCTCGAGCACACTGCCACGCAACTAACATCATGTGGCCTGCGGATGCTCGGCACGATGCTGCCCACCTCTCATGTGTGTGTGTTGTTCCGCAACAACCATTTCTCCACGTTGTATAAGCGCGGTCCGGGCGAGCTGTTCCTTTTGTGTACAGACGACGCAGTGGCCGGCGACTCTCGCATTGTATGGGAGTCGTTGCGTGATGTGCACCAGACGACGTCGCAGTTTTTTGATTCGCAGTTTCGGTTGTTGCGTGTGGGCGGCGATTATGTGCAGCAAGCGGAAGGGCGTGAGGACGCGACGGCGGATGCGCAGGAGGCGGCGCAGATTGATGAGGACTATGCGTTGGCGCTGAAGCTGCACGAGCAGGAGCAAAAGGCACGGCAGGGGCAGGGACATCCAGGGCAGCAGGGACATTCAGGGCAGCAGGGATCGCAGTTGCAGGTCCGGCAGCAGGACAGAATGCCGCCTGGAATGCACGTCCGTGAGCACGGGCATTTGCACAATGTGCCTGAAGTGTCGCGCGAGGGCGAGGCACAGCTGGCTCGCGCCATGTACCGGTCCGCTTCGGACGAGAACTTTGAGCGTCGTATGGAAAACACATTTATGCCAAACAAAGCAGCCACAAACAGCGCCCTCCGCCAGCAGAAAAAGCACGACGATGACAAGTGTATTGTGTGCTAGCATGTGCTATATCCGCCTCGAGCAATATCTGCCTCCAGCCATGTCCACCTCCAGTCATATCCACCTCCAGCCATATCCACCTCGAGCGTGCTTTTTATTTAGCTTTTTATTTTGTATTGAAACATCTGATGGGTCCTGCATTAATTGGATTGGCTCTCTGATGATCCAGGAACATCTTTTCTCTCCGTTTGTACCACCTTTATCCAATCTCTGTGTTTTTCATTCATTCGCATTTACATTAGCAAATGACGTCGCCCTTGAACCGGTCGAATGCCACAAACCGCACGCTGCGGCCAGCGCCCCGTCTGTATACGTCGACGACACCGCGGGGGCAAGCGCCCGAGCCCATTCTGCCGCACCTCAGCATTCCCACTCGCGCTCCAGGACTCCCTCGCTTGTCTATCCCAGGAGCACCGGGGCTTCCGCGTCTCTCTATTCCGCCGCCTCGCGTGCATACGACAAACCTGCCGCTGGCGGGGGGAGACCAAGCGGCGCGTGCGCAGTCGCGGGAAGTGCATAACCAGGGGCTGTCAATCGTCCCGCCGTCTGTACCCACACTGGCGGTGCCTGCATTGGCGGTGGATACGTCGGCGATGGCCGCGCCGGCGGATATCGCGGGGCAGCTGGGGCAGCTGAGCCTGAGTTCCCGAACGCCCGGATCGTCGCGTGACGAGGAGGACGAGTACACGCTGTGCGACGAGAACATCCGCGTGATGCGCAAGCTGGGCGAGGGGTCTGTGGGGACCGTGCACAAAGTGGAGTACACGCCAAAGCGGAAAATAATGGCGCGTAAGCTTATGGCGGTGTATCCTGACGAGACGAACCATCGGCAAATTGTGCGCGAGCTAAAGCTGTTGAAGCAGTGTCAGTCGCCGTACATTGTAAAGTTTTACGGGGCGTATTGCTCGGCGGACGACGACGGGCAGTCGATTGCCATTTGTATGGAGTACTGCGAGGGCGGCAGCCTGGAGTCTGTGTACAAGCGTGTGGCCAAGCTGAATGCGCAGATCGGGGAGGGCGTGTTGGGCAAAGTAGCTCTGGCTGTGCTGCAGGGGCTTGTGCAGTTGCATACGTTTCGGGTAATTCATCGGGACGTGAAGCCGTCGAATATCCTTGTGACGGGGCGCGGGGAGATCAAGCTGTGTGACTTTGGCGTGTCGGGGGAGCTGGTGGACTCTATCGCGCAGACGTTTGTGGGCACGAGCTATTATATGGCGCCGGAGCGTATCCAGGGCGACCGGTATGCCGTGCAGTCGGACGTGTGGTCCCTGGGTTTAACGCTGATCGAAGTATCCCAGAACCAGTTTCCGTTTCCGCCGCCGGGGCACCCACAACTGTCGGTGATCGAGCTGCTCGAGTTTATTATCCACATGCCGGTGCCCAAAATGGACTCACGGTTTAGCCCCGAGTGCTGTGACTTTGTGCGCGTGTGTTTGGTGAAAGACCCGAAAGACCGGCCGACTCCGAGTGCGCTTTTGGAGCATCCGTTTATTGTCAAAGCAAAGGCGAAAAAGCTGGATTTAAAGTCGTGGATCGAGCGTGTGTGGGGCATTAAAAAGTAAAGTTTGTGTAGAAATGAAATGTGGATGTTTGGTTTGTACGCAGCGTTGGCTCTGTTTCCTTCTTTTTTTCAGTCAAGCGTAATAAAGCAAGTGGTCATGAGGATTTTTGGGTTCTCTAGTTGCTTTTTCCGTGTTGCGTCATTCTCCAAAACACCTGTCTGGCTGAGATATCAAACAGTCATTGCCAAACACTAAAATGAGGTTGTATAAACGAGTAGTATAATTGTAAACTAAAATGCATTTGCAAGATCGTGTGGCTATCAATAGAACACGGGTTTAAGAACGTAAGGCAAGCTGTGTTTGGCGTTCTTTTTAGTAATTACAGCAATGTGTCTATATCTTTTAATTGTGTTTTCTTTTATGTACAGCCGATTTGTCTCATGGACGGCACTCTGTATTTGCACAATCTAAATTTACCCTTTTGCGTAGCAAAACATAGTGTTTCCATACACAAGAAATTATGGCCTAGAATATATTGTTTATTTCAAAACTTTGGACTTGACTACTCTTGATACCGTTAACGTATTGCCGTAAATATAGGTGTCGAGGATCAGCCAGTTGATAATAAATAGGGTTTCACAGTATTGCTATCCCTGAATCCCGAGACATATCTTTACTGGGCCTAACAAATAATAGATCCATGCCTACTTTTTCTTTCCGCAATCGGGGCATGCGTTGCCATAGTAATCTGTATAACAGCCGTTGCATATCTTGGGCTGATATGGCTTGTAATCAATGGTAGCAGCGTCAATCATTTTAAGAGTAATAGTTCAAGTAGATGTGTGTGAAAATGAAAGAAAATGGAATGTTGGTTTTCGTTTGTTTTATAGCACACTTCCAGTCAAGCGAAATGACCATTTTTTTTTGAAAAGCTGAATATAGAGGCGGATTTTTTGAATTCGTCATTACCCAATTCTTTGCCTACAAGCAGGTTTCTTCAACTATACGTCATATGCCCCAAATTCTACATCTCAGCTGATAGACATTGACTGGGACGTTAATTAGTTTGTTGGCAAACGCAAGAATTATGTGCACGTTCTATTTGGAATCAACTAGTAGGTTAACAATAAAGTGTGTTTGCAAGGCCAACCAAAGAACATGTATTGTCTCAAGCAAGTGGCTACCGATAGAACCCGCACATGTAATTTCTTGATACCTTTGTATGTGTCAGCGACACTTGGGTCTGTGGTAGTTTGAGGCGAGCCGTGTTTGGCTTTCTCTTGTTGGCTTATTGCTATGTGAATAATAGCAATATCCGTGGCCATTTCCCTACAAAAATAAAAAATATAAAAGTAGAGAACTAAAAAAATTGCAAAAATATGAGCACGCACCTTTCCAGTCAACCGCAACAATGACTGCACGAATAATGATAGTGTTTTTCTTAAACGCAATGGCCAAAGAAAAATAAAAGAAATCCTACACGCCAGCTGTGGTTGCCGGATGATGAATGATAGGAGTACTAGAAATAGAAATAGGCACGTTCATAGCCGACCGCAAGTCCACCGGCCCAGAAGCCGACCGACCCACAGGCGACGACACTGCCGTCGTTGCCGTCGACGCCGACACTGGCGACAACGGCGCGTTGAGCGGATCACACACCATGAGCCGCCCATTGCGCATGCCCGACCGCGCCAACAGCCGGTGGAACTTTTCGTATGTCGACCGGTCCACATACAACCGATAGTCGATCATATCCAAAAACGCCCGCTCCATATCGCTAATCTGCCGTGGCGGCAGCTTTGTAATCTTGTTCCACGCCTTGTTCGAGTACGACTGGTCGAACATAAACTTTGACGCGCTGATAAGTGCTGCAACAAACATCCGCCGCCCGCACTTTGTCACATTTGGCTTGCTCTGCCCCGAAGCATTTGCTTCTTTGGGCTCTGGCCTGGACGCAGCGGGCACTGCAGGCTTGGCTGCGACAAACGAGCGGAACGAGTTGGGCAGCGAATTTGTGCTGCCCGCCAGCGCCCGCTTGCTCTTCTCGGGTGACAGTGGCGTGATCATTCCACTGGTCAGCAGCTGTTGTTTGTCTACACCAACATACGTGACTTGTCCATGATGCACCGAGTTGGGCGTAATTGGACTGTTGCCGTCAAGTGGTGATGTAAACGTACCTGATGGAACCGCAGTTCCGCTGCCGACTGACACTGGTACAACCATTTGGGCTGATACCAGAGTGTTGGCGCCAGCAGAGACTTTGGTCTCTGGTGACAGCGGCGGCGTGCTTGCATCGAGCCCAGCCCGGTGGTCTGTGGCAGTATATTGTTGCTTTTGCTCTTGCGCCTCTTCCATCTGACGCTCGGCACGTTGTTTGGCCTGGATGATGGACTTTGCGCGCAGGAGATAAAACATGCTCAGCTCCAAAGCATCGACGCTCAGGCGCGACTGGCGGTGTGTCTCGGATACAAAGCACCGTAGCGAGCACAGCTGCGTGCGCTGCGAGAGTGAGTGGTTCGGCCAAATACTCTCGATAATTACGCATGCAATGTCTACAAAATCAGCAACAATACATGTCCATTAGTGCACAATTCGCTGGTCAGCCACCGGCTGCATAAACACAGAAAAACAAATCAAGCAAGTTGCCAGAAAAAACAGTACATGGTATATGTGGGAACTGGGTCAAGAGACTGGTGCTGGACATCAACGCCGCAGACTAGTGCCATTATAAAAATACGCTCAAGCCCAAGCATCCAGAACATTTGTACCTGGAAAAAGAGTGATTTTCTCGTCCTGCCAGCCATCAGACAAGGCGCAGACACGCACATTGCGCATGATTTTGACATGCATTCAGAGCCAACAAAGGGAGGGCGTAGAAAAAGCGGTGATTGAGATAAAGAAAAGGCTTCCAGCTGAGCAGTATCACGTGTGCATTGACACTGTCAGCCACGTCCAGTAGCATATCGCAAAAGGAGCAGGGCTCATCACACTGCCTTAAGCGTGTGACCCAGGACTTGCAAGAAAAGGCAGAAACTTACCATAGAGTTTATCGAGTTCCAGGGCTTCGCGAACAAGACCATGAGCGCTCGAGTCAGAGGCCGGGCGTTCGGTCGGGGCGGTGGCAGTGCGTGTAAACCGCAGAGTCGGGTCGACCGTGTCAAGTTGCTGCTGCTGCTGTTTGAGCTGCAGCTGGTGCTGGAGCTGAACCAGCTGCTGATAGTAGTGTTTCGAATCGTCGCTCCGTGTGCGAGTGAGCGACGACGGCACAGTCATGCGGTGGGCAGCAGCCAGCGCTGTGCCAGCCGATTCTGCCCTGACTGCATTGGCGCTCACTGTGGCCGGGTTGAGCAAATCGTCGATACGCAGACCATGCTCACGAACCCGCTTCGACTGTGCATCGTCACTGCGTCCGTGTGCACGCTTTGCGCCCACACGTTCCATCGACAGCTGCTCGTTCACTTTACCGTACAGGGACTTTCCTGCAAATACATGAGCCGAATTGAGGTGCATCTGGTATGCTGTGTTTGCGTTGTTCCACCCGCCTACATGCGCCAGGTCGTTCGTCTGCGCGGGCCCCGGCATAGCGCCGGTACCCGCAGTCAGCGCAGCTTCCTGGCGATGCAGACGGGCGTTCGATTCAATGGAAAAATGACCCGGCAAGCTATCCATATTATGCGGCTATCTTGTGGTGGTCAACGTTGGAATAAAAAGAGAGAGCCAGTGCCGCTTTTGTGCGCAGAAAGAGTGAATTACGCTGGAGTATAGAGGGTCAGAATCGAATGAAAAGGCAGATAAATATGAAACACGAAAAAAGAACCAGTGCAAGAAAAGAGGGAAAGGGCAGCCTTAAAAAATAGGCCTGCCGCAGCTGGGCCTACAGAACCTCAGCCAGGCATTTGCATTTTTTGCCCAGTCAAAGGCGTGAAAGTCACGACAGGCGGCAGGCGCAGTCAGCGTTCCCGGCTCCTTTGCGAACGCCGAGTAAAAGCAGCGGAATCTTGCCCCCACTTTTTTTCAGCACGCATTTTCCGCTGCCGGCCGCAGCCAATGGGCGCAGTCTTGTCTGCAAATGCGCAGCCAGGCGGCTGTCTTTGCCGCAGTACGGCGCGGTGATTGGCGGCGGCCGCATGGCGGTTGGCGGGGGCTGGGCTCACTGCCTCCCCGCCTGCCCCCGCCTCGCTGGGAAATCAGTGCCCATGACGCGGTGCTGATTTCTATAGTTCTCATCTGCCAGGTACTTTGGCACTGCTGTCTGGCTGGCACTGGCTGGGCGGTCTACTGCGGCGGGCTCTTTGCGCAGCCAGCTTACGCGTCCGCAGTCTGCTTACGTATCTGTGCTGCCCTCGATCGCTTGCTTGGCAGCCAGACAACCGAGTGTCCTAAAAATGGCGCTGTTATTCATTCGTTTTAGTCAGCCAGCAGGCTGCGCATTTCCCATTCGGATTGTACGAACATTGTCAGACGTGGTTAGCGTTTAGTCTCTGCTGACGAATAATTTTGGCTATGCTGACGAATAGTTTTGGCTATGCTGACATACGACATTGGCATTCAGTCTACGCTGACATACGATTTTTTTGATGGCTCATTCATTGCACGAGACACTGTTTTGACGTGGATTTACAACTCACGTCTGTTTCCTTTTGATCACGATATCTTTTTTTGTAGGTAAACGTGAAGTGCTAAAAGCAGGATTACTACTGGAAAATGTGTGTGATTTTCAATTGACACCCGGATGTGACGGAGGCGCCGAAACGCAGACTGAGCTCAGAAATATCAACGATTGAATCATATTTAGGTCATTTGAAAGAGACGCTAGGGTTGATGAATCATCCTTGTCGCTGCATTTCTCGGAAAAGCTGCTGAACTTGCAGAAATGCGTGCAGATTACGGCACAATTGCTAATTTGATAATTGTGTTCAAATTAACAAGATCTATTCCCATAAGAATGCCTTTGCCTTTGCATGCTTTATTACGCTTGCCCAAACGCCGGATGGCGTGCTTTCGTGGTAAAGTCTCTAAATTTATTATTAGCAAGAGGAAACATTACCGAGAGCAACCCCAACATGCCATTGCACCGGAAGAAGCCGTTTAGCGCCAAGCAAAAGAAGATGCAGCTTCTGGCCAAGCGCGTATCCAAACGAGACCAAGCAGCACGCGAAGACCCAGAATGGGACTTTAGACAGCGTCCAAACGAGGAGGGCGCACCGAGCGGGCCGCAAACAGCACATGCACAGACTGCCAAGCCAGCAACCGACGGACGCAACAAGCTGACGTCACAGTTTGACAAGCTGTCGCGGGTGGAAATCGAAGACAACAAGAAGCGCAGCATGCAGCCGTTGCACCGGCTGTCGCTGGAAGACGGGCTGACAATGTCGTTCGACGACGCATATTCAGCGGACGTGGACATTCCGGTGCGGCCCGAGTGGACGTACGGCGAGTCAAAGTCGGTGGTGGAGGGGCGCGAGGCCGCGTACTTTAACAGCTGGCTGGAGCGGCTGCGGGCAAGCGACGAAGAAGTGAGCCTTTATGAGAAGAACCTCGAGGTGTGGCGGCAGCTGTGGCGAGTAGTGGAGATCAGCGATATCCTGCTGCTGATTGTGGATGTGCGGCACCCGGTGCTGCATTTCCCGCCGTCGCTGTACCGGTACATTACGGAGACGACGGGCAAGCCGCTGGTGGTGGTGCTGAACAAGACCGATTTGGTGGCAGAGAACACGGTGCAGGCGTGGATGCATTACTTTAAGCAGCGGTTCCCGGCGGTGGTGCTGACGCGGTTCTGCTGTTACCGCGACGAGGCGCTGGTGGACGACACGGCGGTGGCCAGCATGAAGATGCGCCGGCAGAGAACGCGGCGCCGCACGCACGACTCGCGACTTGTGGGCGATTTGTTTGCAGCCTGCCGCAGTGTGTGCGAGACCGATAAGCTCGGACTGGTGGGCTGGGAAGATTTGATTGCGCGGTACACCGACAAAGTAGAAGAAGAGGAGGATAGCGACTCGGGAGACGAGAGTTCTGACGGAGAGCCGGACGAGCCGGTTGCTCCAAACGAAGATGCAGACGAGGAGGCGCACCACGGCGAGCGGGTGAGCAGCAAATACGTGACGCTGGGGCTGGTGGGGCACCCGAACGTGGGCAAAAGCACAATCATCAACTCGATCGTTCGGCGCACGGTGGTCAGCACGAGCCGCACGCCCGGGCACACGAAGCACTTTCAGACAATCCACGTGACGCCAACGCTGCGGCTGTGCGACTGTCCCGGCCTGGTGTTCCCCTGCGTGGTCGGGCGTCCGATGCAAGTGCTGGCCGGGCTGTACAACATTGCGCAGGTGCAGGAGCCATACACTTCTGTGCAGTACCTGGCTGAGCGCGTGCCGGTGGAACGTGTGCTGGCGTTGCATCCGCCGGCAGATGCTCGTGATCCAGAGAACTTTGTGTGGTCGGCGTGGGCGATTTGCGAGGCGTTTGCAATTGACCGTGGGTTCTATACGTCACGGGGGGCGCGGCCTGACGTGTACCGAGCATGTAAGTAAAGTGGTGGGCAATAGTGACAAGTGTGAGAGAATTACTAACATGTTTGAACTGTAGCGTTGCATATACTGCGGTGGGTGCTCGACGGCCGCATCCTGCTGTCGTTTAAGCCGCCAGGATTCTTCCGTGACTTTGCGTATCTCAAAGAACTGGCTAAGGAAGAAGCGCAAGCGTCGGTTCGCAGTTCAGACAGCGCGAGCGAGTCGTCGGACACCGAGTCAATCCAGCCGATTGCGCAAAAGTCGATGTTTGCGTTGCTGGACGAAGAGAACTGTTGAGCATTGTTCAGGGCGTAGGAGTTTACTGTTTTTTGAATAATTAAAAGGGGTTAATTAAAAAAGTATGTATTGTGGAATATCTAAACTGTCAGAATTCACTGCCCGCGTCAATCCGAAAAGCTAGTGCATATGTAAATCCATATACTGTAATATCAGATTAATATTATAGAATCTATTTTTAAGCGTGCCACAACTAGATAGAATTAGTCCTTGCGGCCAGCAAACTCGACGCAACCGACACTTGCGGGGCCGACGTCTGGCCAAACAACGCACTCACGGGAGCCAGGCGTCCCGGGCCCTGCACCTGCCTTACGCTCGCCGACCTACACCTTTTAACCATCGAATGGCGTTTGAGCGCATCCGAGCGGCCAAAGCTCTTTCCGCACTTGTTGCACTTGTGGGGCTTTACTCCCGAGTGTATCTTGACATGGCGCTTGAGGTCGTGGTTGCGCGAGAACGACTGGTCGCATGTTTCGCACTTGAACGGGCGGGCGGGGGACACAAAGTGGCGGACCTGGGGGTACGCGCCGTACGGGAGGTACCGGGACGGCGAGTAGTACGGAGCGGTGCGGACGTATTGGTAGGCAGGCGAGTAGTACGCCGGCATGGCCAGTTGCTGGGCGGCCGGGTTTGTCGGCGACGCGCCTGTTGTGGTGACGCCCATTGTGGACGGCGAGCGGTAGTATGCCGAATATTCGCTGTAACTCCGTTGCTGCGCATAATACTGCGACTGCTGCGGACTGAGCATGTTGGGAATCTGGCTCACGCTGGTCAACTGCCCCAGCCCGGCCGAGTAGTTTGAACCAGAGTCGCCCAGCAGCACTGTGCTTGCGGCCTGCGCCAACGGCCGGCTCAGCGCCGACACGCTGTATGATGTCAAATCAGGCGCCTGCACGGCCATTCCTGCGCTCTGCTCCGACAGCGACGGACCTAATGGCGCGGTCATTGCCGCGCTGTTTGCAAACGACAGCCCATCTACCGTATACGCGCTCTCGTTCCCCACGCTCTGCGTGTACGCGTTCCTCGTGTATCCTTGCGGCCCTGCATGTGTCCCTGCATTTGGCCCTGCATCGCCGACCACCGACGCCGCTGCTGCTGCTGCGGCTGCCAACAGCCCGCCACTGGGCGTCGTGCGCCGCACCTGGTTGGGTGCGCATGGGTATTTGGAGTCCATGTGGCCGGCCATGGGCAGCGACGACAAGAACCCGGGCAACGCGTCAAGAGCGGGCTGTGCGCTGTCTGTGTGTGGACTCTGGCTGCATGCGCGTGGCGCGTACCCGTATGTGTGCATCGACGAGCCCGTAGACGCCGCCACCGCCGCCACCATCGACGAAATATCCGCTCCATCGCGTGCCGGCCGTTCCAATGTCATTTGCTGCTTCAAAAAATAGTCGGCAAGCGCAGTGTTGTGAGCGTCCATACTTTTTTCGCCCTGTGGCTCTGTGTGGTACGCACTCGGACTGCTCGCATGTGTGCGGCGGTACATTGCGTCGTACGCCGCTGTTGATGTGCTCTTTGTGCCGTCCAACGACGTTCCCATCAGCGGTGCTGTGCCAAACGAATAACTCGTCATTGCCCTGTGTCAATGGACCTGATCAACGTTGTGCTAATGCCGGTTGCAACCTCGTATATCCCGTCTATATCAAAATATGTGTACAAATAAAGGACTCTTGGCCCTGAATAAATGCAAGTTTTTGAATGCAAAAGATCTTGGACCCTTTAGAAAATGTAAAACAGAGGAAACACAAGAAAATCGAGAGGCGGTGCTAGAAGCGGTTTATATAAAGTGGCTACCACCTAAAACGCCTTGCGTTATTTCCCTTCACAACAAAAAAATAAAAAAAGGAACCCACGAAATAAAAGGACGTGGCGAGGAAGAAAAGAAATTTTAGGGCGGAGACGACAAATCACTCTAGTGGATAATATGCCGTCACGAATGGAAACAACGTCCCTGCCCAGAAATACAAATGACCCCAATTTACACCCCCGGGGAAAACTCAATTGTCAAGTCGCCCAGAACAAAAACAACTGGTGGATTGCAGAGAAATAGCTATACACTCCAAACAATGGCCTTGGAAATATCTTTTGGAGTGCCCGCAGATGTGGGATTTTTATTGCCTGTTGCTGCGTTAATGCAACAACCAAAGTGTATGTGGATCGCAACCACGCGCAGTAGATGGGTACTGCTCCAAAAGCAATTCAAATAGCGAATGAAAAGGGTGTGCAAAGCCCTGACGCTCCAAATGCAAATAGGGAGTCTTTTCCCCATCACCACAATGCCCGAGACGTCACCCGCCCAAAACAATTACTTACTTGTGCTTTTGTCGCTCGCAAAAACTTCCGAATAAGCCTAGTACTATAGCATGTGAAGATAGGCAAATATAGTGGTCAATATAAACGTCCTGCACATTTACAAAATGCAAACGAAATGCTCCGCGAGCGGTATACGCTTGAGCCATTGTTTATGATCCTCAAAATCAGCCCAGGGCCTAAAGTGAGAAATTTGGGAAGCAAAGTTGGGTAAATTCAACCGCTTAGTATACAGCCAGCGACGGAACATGCTCTGAGGCAAGCCACAGCCCATTCTGCAGACAGCACGCTGTACATCGCACCCGCCGCATCCAGCGCATATTGCACATCCTGGGATAAGCATGCGCAGAAAGTCAATGCAGGCACAAGCGACGATCATCACCCGCGAGTTTAAAAAAGAGGGAACCCAACCACGCGGAGAAAGGTTTGGGTCAGCCACAAGACACCGCTCTTGCATGTCACTTGACGTGCAACAAGCTGCGACAACAATAGGGTATCGACAAGCAACACGACGGACGGAACAGAGATGGGGAAATGGCGGCTCTGGGCAACTTTTGTGGGTTGTATGCGGGAAATAAAATGGAATGTTGAGCCAAGCAATGAACAATGCGATCAGCGCTAAACTACTCGCGCAAAAAAATTTGGCTCCCTGTTCCCGAACGAGGCAGGGGATGGTGCGGAGAAAGCAATTCTCTGTGAATGTTCGGATCAAACGTATCTCCGAGACGCATTCGCCGTCAAACATTTTAACCACATGGGCCACGAGCAAGAGTCGGAGCTAAAAGACTGAGAGCCAACCCCCTCTCTTCTAGCCGCACAACCAAAACAAGCACTTTCCGCGTGAGCAAATGTAATAACATGCCCATTGAATGGCGCAACAACAAAACATAGGTTTGGGGGCACTTTATGCCACCGGGGACGAGTCCCTGAGATTTTCTTCTCAGGAAGAAGAGCACTAAACTTTGTGCCACTGACCCGGGCATGTGTGGGAAGTAAGAGGCTGCTAATCCCGCTGACACGTGTTGCTATATTGACAGCAGTGGCGTAGCGCGAAATGACTAAACCCCGAGGCCTCAATGAGAGATTGGATGTGTCGAGTTCCGAGGCTGGTTGTCTGCACACCTCATGTGTACGCTGTGCAGTTGAAACGAAAACTAAGGATCAGCAGGCGCGGCTGAATGGATGAATATGCGCACATCTGGACCTGCATACGACTATAGCTGTTTTTGTTGATGTGCGCCTCTTGCCAACGCAATAGAAATGACAAAATCACGTAAACAGTTACACTCTGGGAAAGGGAGGGAAAGCACTGGGCAAACACAATGTGTGGCTGAAAGTGCAAGTTATTCGTTGCGTTTGCTCCCAGGTTATTCTCGCTTGTTTGGGATTCAGGCAACGAACGAGCGCCGGATTTGTTGTAGATACACGGCTGCACAATGCCGGGTCAGCTGAAAGAAGCTGTGCGCTTGAAATGTCGTTCTTTGGGCTGTTTGTGCTTACCTTTAACTCTAGTATCCGCGCTACGCCTAACACCACTCGGCCAAATAAAATCACAATTAGCAATACTCTAATGCTCGCTCGACGGATGTACAAAAGAAGAAAAAAGATACTGCGTGAAAACAATAGCGCGTAAAGAGTAATTTATAACTATTGCAATCGAGCACAAGCGAAAACTAGGGAACGGAGGGAACAAGTGTAGGATTCGTCCATGTAACCTGTGGCATACTAGAGTTGCCAGTAACGCAGTCCGTACCAACGGGAATAATGAGGAGAGCAAGATAAAAGCGCATGTGGCGGGTTCATGCAATTTGTACTCTTGCTCGCCGATTGCTACGCAATATAATGGAGAATAATTCATGCGCAGAATACGATAGCATTCATGCCCAGGCACTAGACAAACTCTGAGTTTGGGGAAACGGCTGGGAGGGAGCAAGAGCTTGAACCTGGATCCGGTTACATAGCACTGTCACTATTTTAAGGTGTTCTTACCTATTGTCAAGTGACGGTTGCTGGTATAAAAATAGTCTACAAACAATGCCAGCGTATAGTGCACTAGGCGAGATTAGCAATAGCCGGACGGTGGCCACAAAGAGTTAAAAATAAAAGGAAGAGAACTATGTTGGTTACAGCTGCGCGCCATTCCAAAAGTACTGCCGCAGGTCTGAAAAGAGGTGTTTACTGAGCCAGCTGGCCAGAGAAATTAGGGAGCGCATGATTGCTACCGTCATTAATAATTTGGCCGCGTGATTTTGCAAGCAGCTCAAAAGACATACTCCTTTTTAGCCTGTATTTTAAGCAGTAGCGTTTGTGAGCGAGCACGCAGGTTACAGCGGTAACAAAATATATGAAAAGACGGGATTGTTTGTCCGACGAGCATGGTTTAAGGGTTATCCTGGCAGTTATTCAGATCATCTACTGACTTTGTGCCAAATGAATTATATAGCTAACGTTACGTACCTGAAATATAGTTTGGAAAGGCGAAAAGAGTGGAGCCAAAAAATGTAATTTATAGTATCAACTTGCGCGAAAAGAGTTTGAAAGCTGCATATGTTGTATTAGTATGCAGCGCAGACGCACATTGTTATATTAAACCTAGTTTCAATATAATTTTATTCTTTTACAAGTGTTACTATGTTCCACCTGCAGCGTAGCATTCGTGCATAGTTTTTGAATAGTTTTTTTTGCATATACAAACATTGGCGATGCCCATTGGGCGGCTACAAATCCGCTCGTCTTTATTCCCTGCCAAGCACCAGAATTGGATGTTGGGGAAATAAATTTTTGTCATTGACGTTTTTTGTAGCTGAATCAACATGGTGCATGCACGTATATGTCATGCATTTTAGTAAAGAAATAGTTTATATTCAGCGTCTGCGCATTTATTGCGCAGTAGGCGCATATTTGCAGATTGCGTATAACGTGAGTGCATGCAATGCCTGCTGTTCCTAACGTAGCAAAGTTTTGTAGCTGTAATCCCTGTTTGTTGTGTGCCAAGGCGAGCATTGATTGGAAAAAAGTAAGGGATATTGGCACAAAGCGATTTACCAAAAGTAGGGACTAGTGTTTTTCAAACGCATGGACAATATATGCATACCATTTTGTGTAAACCAAGCCACGTCCGTTGCCTCAATCGGCGCGTGAGCATAACTCAGAGCAGCTAATTTGAACCTGTTTTTGCAACGTAATCAACACGCATTCATTAATTCATTGGAATGTACGAGAATGCGTCGATTCAGCAACGCTATGAACAGCATTTCCGTATATTTAGCTAAAAAGAAACTGGAAATGAACGGATTGTGTGGGCATTTATTGACCATTTTCAGTAGCCGGTTACAAGTCGATAGTTACGACATTCACATAATTTAGAGTAGCAGAGAAGAGGGATATGTAAAGTAAAATAAGAGAAATGAACTAGATTAAACATATTTTATTCTGGATCTACGCCTTGCGCAAATGCAGGGCCTGCGACGGAGCGCCCATTGGGTATTTGACCTGGTAGTCCTTTTCGCGCTTGAACAGCAGCACATGTGGTTCGGGTTCTACAAATTTACAAATTATTAGCCGGTGACGAATAATGCAAACAAACAAGAAACAAAAAATGCTTACCATGGACCAAATAGTGCTCCCACCCGGGCGACTGCCGAACGCCCATTCCACGCCATTCATCCTCAGTCATTAGACGCGGGGGATTGGGAAGGTATTTCCGCAAGCCTTCGGGAACAGCCACATGTCTATACTCGTATTCATCATCATTGTACCGCTCCGAGTAGTAAATATCCTCGGCGTACTTTGCAATATCAGCCATCTTCTGTTCCTCGAGCACCAGCTTGTGCCCGTCGCCGTTTTTGTCGGTCTTGAACGACAGCATTTGTTTGAATATAGTACAGAAGCTGTAGTTGGTGTTTTGCGTGGCGATGTTTTGGCGAATTGGCAAGTACGTAGAGTCCCGCAGGGGGATTGCACCAAATTAAAAAGTTGAACAAAAGAGCCAATTAAGAATATAGAAAAGAACAAGCTTTGGACCATGAAAAAGATGGTTCTTGGTGTCAAACGCGACATACGATTGGATCCACAAGGAACATTGGGCTCGGCTGCTGATTGGACACCTGGATCAAAAATTTCCACAGTGCGTATATTAAATCAGATTACAAAGATCTAGGACTCTTTCTTTGATACAACGACGCGTGTGCCCTTTTGTTGTCTTTCTAGAGTAATTCACCTTTTTTGCATCTTGAGCGGGGATATAATGTCGCGCGAGTCGGCGGTAACATCGATGGACGCGCTGACGCTGTCAAAGTACGACGACTTGCTGAGCGACGTGCTGCTGGACCAGGCCGGACTGTGGTTCCAAACGCGCAAGATGCTTCCGCGGTACCGGCGAGCCCGCACCAGCGCACAGGCGACAATAGATATAGTGCAGCGCGTAGCAACGGGATCGGTGGAGCTGGCGGCGGCAGTCGATGAGCTGCTGGATCTGGACTATGTTGCATCGTTTCTCAAGCACAAAACGATGGAGCGGCGGGCGGACTTTCGATTGCACGCAGGTCGGTACATTTCCATGTATCTGCCTGGAGCTGGGTACGAGATTGGACAGACAGCGCGGTATGCAGTGGTGACCGGACAAAGCGAGGCACGTGTGGTGGCGACAAAGCAGTACACGCTGGGAATGGTGATCAACCTGTGTTCAGGCAGTGTGGCCCGGCTGAGCGACGCCGAGACACGTCGTATGGAGACTGAACGAGCAGACTTTAGCGTGATCTGGTGGCAGAAGAAGAAAGCAATGTGCCTGTTTTTGGGCCCGGCGCGCTTTGTCAACCATGACTGCGACTCCAACTGCCAGTTCACTGCACTAGGCTCTGACGCCATATGTTTTCAGGCCCTGCGGTCCATCGAGCCGGGCGAGGAGATCACTACGCATTACGGCAGCAGCTATTTTGGCGAGAACAACTGCGAGTGTTTGTGCGCTACGTGTGAGCGGTATGGCCGCGGCTGGTACGCGCGCCACAAAGTGAGTGCTGACGGGAAGCCGGTTGCTCTGGATGCTCCGGCTACTGCGGAGAGTGGTACTAAGGAGATCAATGGACTGGCGGGTGTGTGCGAGTCGTCGTCGTCCACCGATACTGAGGCGACGCTGGTGGCTGCAGTGCGCCAGGACGCAGACAACATCCGGATGCGCACGCGCAATAAGGGTCGGCGTTCAGTGACGCCGGCAAGCTGTCTGCCCAGTAGAGCTCGTGCTGCTGTCCACGGCATATGTCGTGTGTGCAACGATACATTTGAGGAGGTGGCTCCGGTTGTAAATAGCGAAATTGCGGGGTCCGATCCAAAGCTCGAGCTGGTGCAGGGTTCAGTTTTGCCATGCAGCCGCTGTGTCCGCCACCAGCTGCTGTTTGGCATGCCATGGCCCGGGCGTCCCCAGCCACGGCGACGCACAAGCGCGCAGAAGCGCAGCACCACGAAACGCTCGCCCAATTCACAGTCCGACGACGCCAAGCGGATACGACGCTGTATGCCAAAGAAGCGTGAACTCATTTGCACGATATACGACGGCGACCAGGGACCAGCCAATGCATCGGCATCCAAGATGTTTGCACAGCTAATGGTGGGAACGCCGGTGCTGGTTGATCCGCTGGACGATCAAGCTGCGTTCTGGTGGCCTGGCGTAATCGTCGACCGCGTTGTCGAGCTGCCCATTGGCGCGAACGTGCAGGGCCCATCGCTAGTCAAATTGCAGGTACGATACTTTGAAGATGGCTCATTTTCCGTATGTCATGCGCACGAAGTCGTGTTGTTTGATCCCACGAGTGCACCGTTTGTAAAATGGCTGGATTGCGAGTCGCTGGATATTCTGAACGAGTCGGCGATGCGACGTGCTCTGGCATACTACGAGTGGCGGTTTCTTGCCCAGCCGCAGTATCGGTCCGACCTTGCTGTGCCTGCAATTGCTGGTGTGAATGATGCTACTCGGCTCTGGAATGTCTACCATTCAGAAGCGATTAATGTTGTAGCGTCTATGGAGCAACCCGAAATAGTATTCGACGACTTTTTTGCCGAGACAACTACAGATATTTCACTTGTGCAGAGCCATGGGTCGCGCTGCTCGCGAGAGAGCATCCAGGCATATATGCACCGCGTCCAGGACACTGTGCACTGTGTTGATGCTCGCGACGGTAAAGTATACGAGGCACAGATCAAGCTGGTGAATTTTATGGATAACAGCGAGCGCAAAGGCTTGTACTATTACCTGCATTACCGCGGCTGGAACGCAAGGTTTGATGACTGGGTGCCACCGTCATGCATCATTTATCCGAAAAAGTAATATGCTTTATTTTATTGTACGTAAATAAACATGTTTAGAAATTGGTGCAGTGTTCCATGTCTAGGGCAGAAGCATGGGTGTCAATGTGCTGAGCACTAGTGATACAACTAATGGTGTAGTTGATGTCGGCCTAAGAATGCAGGTCCACGAGCATTATAGTAAAAATACTTTAGTGCAGGTCAAAGCGATGCTCCACATATATTGGCCAAGCAGCGACAATTATTGAGATAGTTTGTGTCTTGACCACCAGAAACAACACTGTGTCTGCAGTGCAGCTGCCATCTGCACCAGATTCAGCCAATATGCTGGACATGTACAAACACAAGCTTGCTCCTGGTGCTGATTCAGAACATGGTTTGGAATTGCTGCCCACTGAAAATATAGCAAGCATGCTGGCCAATGCTGTCAGAAAAACAAGTGTAGGCTGTCTTGTGCAGGGGGCAAAAGGCGACAGGCTGATGAGCCATGTGGTGCCAAGAGATAGTAGTATCAAAAGTTCCAAATGTCGATGATGTACCTGGTTGAGCAATCACTATTACATATGCCATTAAACCATCCACAAAGTTATCATTCTGTCTGTGAGCAGTTTTCGTGCAAGCAGCAAGCTTAAATTGACATCTCATCACACAAAGAGTGAAGCTGAAAATAGTGAGCTTGCCAATGATATTGAAATGTGCTGATAGAGTTAATACTCACATGCATATTATTAACATGATAATTTAATCTAATTCTTTTTACATGTTCATCCTTTAGCAAATTGGACATGGTGTCGTTTTTAATAAAAGCCCTTTAATACGTTTTTCTTTCTAATACTTTACACTTGTAGGTCATGTTATCCATTAATTAATATAATTCTTTATTAGTTGAGGCTCACCATGTGATTAATGCCATCTGGCTGTGTTATAAAAGAATGAAGCACACTCCCCCTGTTCTCTCCAGTTTTTCATTATCCATCTACTCCTCTCTTCTATTACTATTAAACAAAATGGTTTTTCTTATTTTTAATGGCACTGTATACAACTTGAGTGGTGATACTACATTTGGAGATCTTCGTAGGTGGTGGAAGTGTGATAAAATACATAGTGCATTTGATAAAAATAAGAGAAATATTCCAAACTATGAGACTATGAGTAATATGGAGCATCTAGGGTATACTCGTTTTGTCACAGATAACTAGCAAAATTGTCAATAGTTTTCTTGCCAGTATCAAAGTTTAATAAATAACATTTGTGGTATCAATATACAAGCTAGGAATGTGTAATTGTAAAGCAGCAGCATGTATCCTTGAAATTGAATAACAAGCTGGGCCTTGGATATATAGCAATGCCAAAGGAGGGCAGTTTCAGAAGTGAAATAAATATATTATTACCAGTAAGGAAAAAGAGCAGTAACCACTATATACTGAGTTCCTTCTAATATACAGTGATGTATGGATAGCACTCTTATTTTCTCACAAAATTAAGCCATTTACTGCAAAGTGATCACCCATTGTTAAGACAGCTAAGCTCAGTTCCAATGCCAGTTTGACACCAAACCTCACTGCTTATGTGATATATACCTTGACTTACTAGAAGAACAATAAGCTTAATATATAATACACTCTTTAATATTGAAATGTTAGAATAAAAGTTAGCAAAGGGTATTACACAAATAGGTGACTTAAGAAGAAGTTAAAGGTTAATTAGAAACATGAGGACAGCATGTCCTATAAAAAGCACAGAGCCACTAGGACTCTGATTAAAACTAGGCCCTAATCTGTTAGGGCGTTGTATGGCACTGGCTGTTATACAACAGATGTCCTTTAAGAATGTGCCACTTTCAATAGCCTTGCATATGTGATCTGAGTACATAACTGTGTTATCTGTCAATTTTAACATCCCAAAGAACGTATCCAGAGTTTCAAGGTTTAGAGCAGCCATTTCAGTCTTGCAGAACCTGTCAAACACTGATTCAGCAGCAGAATAATGCTGTAATTGCTGATACCTAAACTGAAATCAGCGATGCACATTCTCATGGCTGTTTCTCAGGCCACTGTACTCCAAGACAGTTCATTTCAGGAAAAGGTGGTACAACCTTCAACAAAGTGTTGGTGTTGTTCGTAGTGCTTGAGTGTTGTTGCTCTAGATGCTCCACCTGTGCTTTCTCATTGAAAAGTTTGCTAGCCAGTGCACAGATATCATCAGTGAACACCATCTACAACATATTGGTGGCTTGTTCATTGGTGCTCATCATAGAAGAATAAGTATTTGTTAAAAAGTAATAAGAAGTTGTTATGAAATGGTGGTGAGCAACAGGCACACACACCACATAGACTAGGCAAAGATATAGTGAAATTTAATACTGAAGATTTCAAAACTCCTAATAGTCATTTTCACCTTTCCAAGTGTTTGGTGGAAGCCCTTGCCACTGCTCTTGAAGATGTTACTCTTGTAGTCCTGTACTTTGAGTTTATGCCCACTGGCTCACACACTCATTGTGTTTTTTTTTTCAGAAATTGATGTGTAATGATAACACCAGTTTTTATCTAATTATAGCAGGTGCGTGAGCTAGTGTGAATGTTCTCAAAGAATAGAACCGCATCAGCAATAAACTCAGGTGCAGTGACACTGGCCACTGTTGCACATTTAAATACCTAAAGGTTTCTATAGAAACATTTGAAATCTTAACCATTAAATCATAGTATACTTTTCTGATAGAACTCTTCTTGCTGTCCTTTGTTTATATAGTCTCTACTAGACTGTTCCTGCATGAACTCAGTCTGCTTTATTACAGTCACAAAATTATCTAAAGAAGATTACCTCATCATTATCCATAATCTTAATTTGCATACTATTAAGGTAAATATAATACTTACTGTTAAAAAAGTAGTTACATTCATTACTACCAATATACCCTAGACTGGAATAAGCTATATCTTTAACTTTGTTATAAAGATCTCCCATATCATCTATATACAGTTTAATGTTTTCATCATTTTCTAGTTTAGATACTCCTGGAGTGAGTAAATTTGACATATTGCAAGGGTATCAGAGTAGTTTAAATGGAATTAAAGAATAACTGAAAAAACATAATATGTAAAGCACCCAGGGCTATAGGATTTTATAGCCAAGCAAATATCCAAAGATATTAGTGTTATTCTAGCTTAGTTTTCTCTGTGGCATTGTATTTTTTAATATAAAAATTAATTAAAGATTTTACTAACTGCCTTTGGGTATAAAACATCTTCAAGTAGTTCTTTTTATGAGTTCCTTTGTATTTTTAATAAAAAAAATTAATTAAAACATATATTAGCTGCCTTTGGGTGGGCAACATCTTGATGTAGTTGTAATATTTAGCCAGTTAGGGTAAGTTTTCAAAGGTGGAAAAATATGTATATTACCAGTAAAGAAAAAGGCAGTAGCAGTGGCTACTGTTTTCTCTTCCATTTGTGGTATAGTAGGGAGAGCACTTTTGCTTCCCCACCACACTAAGCTGCCCATTGTAGCAATGTCACCCATTGAAAAGACAGCTCAGTTCAGCTCAGTCCCACTGCCAGCTCTCCACTACAGCTCACCACTTATATGACATGTTGCAAACTAAAGGCAGCTAATAAATGTTTTAATTAATATTATATTAATAAACTACAAAGGAGCTCTGACAAAGAACTACTTTGAGGTGGTGCCCACCCAAAGGCAGCTAATTAATGTTTTAATTAATTTTCATATTATAAATTACATCACAGTAGAAAACTACCATAGAATAACACTATTATCATTGGATATTTGCTTGGCTATAAAATTCCATTGCCCTTGATGCTTTCCAGCAGCTGTTTTTCTTGTATTCCTTAATTCCATTCCTACTACTCTATTACCCTTGCTATATATTAAATGTACTCACTAAAGGAGTATGCAAACTAATATTATCGATAATGGTAAGGTAAGTTCCTATTAAGGGAATTGTTACTGTAATGAAATAGGCTGAGTTTTTACTGGAACAGTTTAGTAGAGATTGCACTAATAATGGGCAGTAAGAAGGGTGCTATTAGCAAAGCATATTATGCATTAATTATAATGATTTTGTATAATTCTAGAGAAACCTTTAGGTATTTTAATGTGCAACAGTGGCCAGCATCACTACACCTTCTGTATGTGAGGGACGCTGACTCCTTAGCAAACATTCATAGCTATTGATACTCTCGCTATGACTAAATTGTGATGAGCACTTTAGCAACAATGAATGCATGCAAAGAAGTCAGTGTCTCTCACATACAGAGGGACTAGTGGTACAGGCAGCCACCAATCAGTGAAATCAGTGAACATTTCTATTGGAAGTTTTGAATTCTTCAATGTTAAATTTTACTATATTTTTTAACTATTCTTTGTGTTATATGTGCCTGTTGCTTACCACCATTGTATAACATCTTTTGAATTCTCTTTAATAAATGCTTATTCTTCTATATTGAGCAATAATGAACAAACCACCACTGCATTGCAAATTGTGTTCACTGATAATTTCTATGCACTGGCTAGTGAACTTTTCAATTTGAAAGCACAGTAGGAGCATCCAGAGTGACAACATTAAAGTACTAAGAGCAACATCAACACTGTGTTAAAGGCTATACCCCTTTGCCAGAAACAAACTGTTGTGGAGTGCAGTGGTCTGGGAAATGGCCACCAGAAAGTGCATTGCTAATTTCACTTGAGGCATCAGCAATTACAGCATCATTCTGCTGCTGAAACAGCATCTGACAGGTCCTGCTTAGACTACAATAGCTGTACTGAATTTAGAAACTGTGGATACATTCTTAGGGACATTAAAGTTAATGTAAATTCAGTTACATACTCAGATCTTGTGTGCAAGGCTATTGAAGGTGGCATATTCTTCAAGGGCTGCTATACAAGTATGAGTAGTGCTCATATCTTCTACATCTTCAACTAGCCAGAGAAAGAAACCTGAATACATCCATGGTTGTTTATGGTCTAGTGAGATGTGACAATGAGCTGCTGTGTACCTTGTAGGTTGATGTGAATAAAGTGAACACCAAGTCTATTGCTGGTGTGTGAAGCATATCAACACATATAGCACATACATGAGTTAAGATAAAACAGCAAAGGCACAAGCACCACTGCTGTACCAGCAAAGAGCCATGGCCAGCATTGCCATGAGCATACTGATGCCCAGTAAGCAGGTCCAAGTTTGTCAATCATGCCTGCAGTGAACACAACTACCACCTTGGCTTCTTTTCAGCTGTCAGCCTGAGCATTAGATATGCAATTGGTTCTATGTTAGATAATATATCATATACAAGTGTTTTAGACTGGAAAAACAATCATCTATAGAACCTGTCTATAGTCACAGAGTGTGCCCATTAAGGCAGTGGCAGATTTGGGCACTGAGATAACATTGGTCAAGCAAAGCCTCATGGGCAAACTTGGGATAGCTATGTGTACAAAATCCAAGCAAGAATTTTGAGAATTCTGGCTAAATATATGGCCATACAATACTCTTGGGTGCACTAACATCCAGCCAAAGGTCAGCAATGGCCCTGTGCACTGGGTTAAAGCTGCCATCATCAATTTTGACAGCAGTTGGGACATGTTGGTGGGTAATCAAGGTTTGAAGTTATTGGGCTGCAATCCTATGGCTGGCCGTAAGTTATTGTTGTGTGTGATCACCCAGGAAATCAACTTGACTCTGTAGAATTAGTTGCAGTGTCAAAGACAGCATCTAAAATAGCAACTGAAATGGTATCAGTTAGAGCTGAAGAGCTCAATACTGAGTCTGTGTATGCCATGTTTCCAGACACAGTGTCTAGGCATAACCTAAGCACAGGGCTAGCAGCTCTGCCGCCTGCAGTGGTGCTGCTGGCTGGGCCTATGCACTCATGTCTGATGGGCAAGTGACTGGGTCTTTCAGTTGGGATTTTTGTACCTGGGCATAATGTGAATAAAAGTTTTGGGATATGATATATCCAATGGCAACACAAGCAAGTATTGAGGAGTATCTGCATTGCTAGTGTACATTGCTGGCTCTGTGGGGTGCACTGTTGTGTGAGCTATTACCTGGGTATGGTGTGCTACATAAGTATCGAGACAGTTGTCTGCTGCTGGCTGCATATGCTTCCATCTGCCACCAATATGCAACAATGCCAGTCTTATCTTTACTGTGCAACACATATTGAGCCAAGCAGCCTGTGAGGATCATGACCATATCATTGAGGATTGCATGTGGTACAGAATTGAAGAGTTGTTGATAGTGTATATATGGATACCAGTGTTTACCATCCTAAAAAACGAGGCACCAATGAGCAACATGTACTGTTTGATGATTCTGCAAATAGCTTGTTGTAAATATGTACTGTTAGTGTGCAGCTGCTGACAACACTTAATATGCTCTGTTTCTGTGTAACACAAAAATGCTCTCTTTTGTTGAAATGGCTAGCTTCTTTATACAGCTGCAACTACATGAGGATGTTGTGGATTATTGGACATTTGAGTGTGGCTGTATTGGTGGAGTACATACTTGTCAGATGGTATAAGGCAACTCTGAATTGCCTGCCATTACACAAGAATTCCTGCTACACATTCTGTCTAGTGCTCTGTCATTGTATGATAAGATGTTGGTCTACATTGACAATATGTGGTACTTATTTTGAGCAGCTTTATTTGAAGACTTTATGTTTTGTTTCTTCTGCTTTATCAAATAATTAATAATGTTTAAAATAAACAACTTTTTCTCAGCTTCAATAAAAGATACCAACTATATTTAAAGAGTAAAAAACTTTAGCAAACTTTGTATGAAACTTATAACAGTAGAGTTAAAACATGGATTAAGTGCTATCCAGAACATCCTTAAATATTGCAAGTGCTACAGCACTACATGGTAACTTGAATCAGTAGTGTAACCCTGGTATGACAATGACAATGGTAATGACCTGGGTCCTGTGAGAACAATGCTATGACGCCATGTCAAATGATGCTCATATTTGGGATTGCATGCATAATCAGTGTAGTGCCTCTCTGTGATTGCAGACACTCAGATCACCATTGGACTTTGAAAATATAACAACACCAACATCACAACTATGACACTAATGACGTCACTAGTTGGTCATGTCAGCAATTTATTTCGTTTTTCCAAACAGATTTTCCTCCTTGCACTATTTTTATACTACTATCTGTAGTATAAATTGTAATATTACCGCTTCGGTATATAGTATTATCAATGCCATTAGCTGTTAGTGTATTGACACAGGTAGCCTTAGAAATCTCAGACCCTGTAGGCAAATTATTAATGTCATGAGCAAAAACATTATAAAGTTTATTTTTAGTAATGGATGCCATACTGATTACTTGAGTGGTTAACAAGAAAGTAAGTTTGTTAGGAAACAATAAATGGAAAACTCTGAAAGTGTTTACAGAACAGCTGTTTAGCTTTAAATAATGCTAGTGTTCTGTTTCTGCTATAACACATTTTTAATAAGCATTTACCACTTGTATATTGTTTTTTAATAAACATAACCTTTGTGCTTACAAAAAGCACTATATTAATTAATAAACATTGCCTCTGTGCTTACAAAAAGCATTATATTAACTAATAAACATTGCCTTTATGCTAACAAAAAAGCATTATATTAACTAATAAACATTGCCTTTGTGCTAACAAAAAAGCATTATATTAACTATTTAAAGTGCAGAATTCTGGAGATAACACAGTGCATAAAGATGTCAACAAAACAATGCCTTGGGAATGCAAACTGTAGTATTAATAGTACACACACCTGTACTAGCTTTAATTTTACAGATTCATACTCTTGACTTGTGCTACAAGAGAAGCAGAGCAAGTCAGGCATGTAAGCTGAAAATGTGTTTAACTTGAAGCCCTTTTCACAGCTGGATATTGCAATAATGAATAGTGATAATAGCTGCTTTTTGCATATAACCATGGCAGGCTGTCACAATATCAATGATTACATTTATCATACAGCAACACCCATAATTGGAAATATCCCATCAGGAGTGGGCAGGGATATTTAATGAGCTTTTCCCCAGGATCCACAGTGGATTACAGGCCTTTTCTTCTATTCTATCCATAATTACAACATCATCTCAGCACCCAGGACTATAGTTCTGCACACTGTAAAACTGCAGCTATAAAGTGTTAGGCTTGGAGGTTTTCTCCAAACTGCAATTGACCTTGCCAAACTATAAATTTGTTCTTAAGACACCCATAACACAATGAATTAGTGAGGGGTTTAAAGCACTACAAATGTTGAAGAAATGCTCTTAATATATGAATCCCTTATGGATATCAAGTATATGTTTACCTAGAATTTTTTCAGTACTAAAGCTTTCCTTACATCTGGGACATTTGTATTGTAAATTGCTAATTGGGATTCCCATTAATATATATATATAAGATATCAGTTATACTAATTCAAAGAGGAAGTTATAACAGTAATAGTAGAATAATGTCTTCCAGCAAGAAAAAGGGAGAGAGCAGCACAGCTTGTTTTTATAACCAAGGATTAAGTAGTGTGGAAATTGTATTTTGTGCTAAACAAATCATTGGGAGATGTTGTAAAAAAGCAGGCCACTACACATAAAAGGGCTTTACTTTATTAGTCAATGACATAATTAATTTATAGGTAATCTAATGTAGAAGGGCTACACTTTTTTTTAGCCAATAAAAAAAATTAATTGAAAAGTAATCTAGAGTAAAAGGGTTGCACTTCTTTGGACAGGGAGATAATTAATAAAGATACAATTACAAATAAAGGGCTATACTTTTATATATACATTATCCACTTGCTAGTTTACTCTACTAGCTTGAATTGTACAGGATCACTGATATGCACGGAATAAGTATATAAAATGAATTTGTTAGACAAAATTAAAACTTAGAAAAGAAGGCCCCATATCCATATTGGCTGCAGGGCAGGGCTTGTATTTATTCTTTGAGGGCAGGTGTGATGGCCCATGGGCTCTGTCACAAGGCTATCACCAGACTTGCATAACAGTAAATAATTGCTACATTAAACAATGCAGAAAAGAAATGGTAAGCTAAAGTATCCAGCTCAGCCATTACAAGTGTCATGGTTCATTAAGCCATAGCTTGCCTGTGGCTTGCCAACTCTGTAAGCCAAAGAGTCAAACTGCTAAACCAAGCTAATAAAGGTGTTGTATAATCATGTGAGACATGCATCATGTCACATGTATTATGCATATATTGCACATCATATATTGAATAGGCT
>JANBQW010000035.1:0-20324 GCA_027577515.1 Coemansia sp. RSA 678
TCAAACATGAATACTTTGAACCATGGTACAGCTTACAAAGTTGGTTATAGTAATGTTATGATATCGAAGCTATATTTATGCTTTACCACTGCCAGGTAATACCTCAGAACCTGGTCAATTATCAACGCTAGCACAAGCAAGTATCAAGTACTATTCCTTGTTAACATTTTTAAAAACTTCAGTCTAGTAAACGTTACCTTTAAAAAAGTACTCAAAGTAAACTTAATAAATGCTACTAAATGGCAAACTTTGCATGGCCAAACGACAACGGAATAGCGGCCGGCAATTGCGCAATCAAGACCTCATTAAAAGTCTGAGCATCAAGCACAACCAAGCAACTCGTAATGCGCATGCTGTCAAAAAACACCGACAACACATACCCATCATCTTCCGTATCGTTACGCGGCACAAACACAGGCTCAGACGGGAAACAATGGGTGCGAGACCAAATGAGCGGCTCTGCCGACGAGTCGCTCGTATTGAGCTTGACAATGCAGTTGTACATGGCGCCCACACTTGACTGCGTGGGCTGTCCGCGCAACGTTTCCGAGTGACCAAGCGCGTACACAAAAGTGTATGGGCGTGCGGCAACAATCGGGTTGATGCAACATAGCTCGATCCGCTCAGTACGCACGATTCGCGAATGCGCTGGCGGAATAAGCGATAAATTGCCTTTGGAACCAACATACTTTGTCGCCTCCATCGTAATGCCGTTGAGCTGGAATCGCCGCACCACGCCGGTGGGCACCGGGAACGCCGAGTTAGACTTGCGCAAGTCTTTGATCTGCATGCGACGCAGAACTGTGTCGTCGTCATAAGTGACCATGTCGATTGCTAAAGAGTCGGTTGCTGACTCTTGCACAGCATTGATCTGGTGCAGGGCAAAGAACGCAGGCGCCTGGTACACGCACTGGACGCGGCGGTACTCGCGGCTGATGATGTAGAACATCACGGGTCTCGAATGGTCAAACGACAGCGTTTCCAGCAGCGAGTCGCTCCAGCGGTACGACATGCCACCCAGTGGCGAGTCGTATGGATAAACAGGGACTATTATGTAGTCCTGAGTAATAGCAAAGCTGTGCAACACAGATGCTTGAGCGGTAAAGCTGGCCACAACATAGCCCTCGGGCTGTGTCTCACTAATGCATACTACATTGTATGTGGTAGAGCGGAACCCAACGTCTTGGAGCACGGTAAAGTGCTCACGAGTGTTCGAGTCGTACTGCATGTGCGGGCAGCTGAGCGCGCCCTTGAACGCGCTGTTGACAGATTTAAAGTCAACGGTCGACCGCGGCCGGAGATCCGCAGGGTCAATGTTCTGCAATGCGCCAACATGGTTAGTGCACACAATTGTTTGACTCGAGCCCTGCAGGGGCATAAACAGCTCGATGCCCTGGCTACAGCACTCGCCCTCAGGCGTCGCATGGTGCTGTGCCTTTGGAATAAACTTGCTCAGAACTGTTTGGTTGGTGTCGGTCAGATACAGTGCACCCGGTACTTTGGTGTTCACACCGTGTTCCATATGAATACGGCCCGCTGCCTGCTTGGCAATCAGCCTTGACCTATGCACAATAGTCTTGTTGATGGGATCAAACGAGATCTTGCTCAGCAACGGCAATGCGTCCATAATATTGCCATACGTAAACACCCTCGTGGCCTGCTCGAGCTCCCGTTGTACATTGTACTTTATATCCAGCTGGCCAGGACCCAGCAGATACAAGCTGCCGCGCAGACCATCGGGAAAAGTGCCGTTGAGCACACGCAGCTCCGAGGAAGTAACATACTCGCGGGCATTCGACAGTCCGCTGCGCATAATCTGGATGTCTTCCGACGACAGGTTGTTGTTTTGCGCCATCTGCTCTCGATGCAAGCGACGAAGCTCGGCAGCTTTGAAGAGCCGGCGCTGCTTGTCCTCAGAGTCCTCGTCGTCGCTAACTTCGGCAATATCGGCGTGGATACCCCGCATCGACCCCGACGATACGGGGCTGGTTGAATTCCGCTGTAGCGGACTAAACGCCGTGCGCTCAGACTCGCCTGATCCCAGAACTGCCGCTGAGCCTAACGCACGAGCAGTATCGCCATCCTTGAGCAAAATAGCAGATGCAATTTCGGCAGGTGATGGCCCAGCCGAATCGCCGGCGCTTTGAAGCGGATGCGAAGTAGCTGGAGCCTTGGAAGAAGAGCGCGATAGGACTGGCGAGAGCAGGTTGCGACTTATGCGGTCGGCCTCCCGGGGTGACCCTGGCGTGGAAGCAGTTCCCACTATGGCGGAGGCCGATTGCGGAACGTCCACAATACTTGAATCCTCTAGTGCGCTCGCCACCGAGTCAACTGATGGGTGGTCAGTAGTGCAAGCGTCGTCCTTGATTTCTGCAATCGGTGCTGTCTCAACGCTCTTTTTGGATGCAGAGTCAGCTGCTGGCTGTAGTGTCTCTGTAGCATCTTCAATGGGAGTTGTATCGACTTTAGCAGCAGAATCATCAGCTTCAACAACAGTGGTATCAGCTTCGACTGTAGTTGTAGTGGCTTCAACCCCAGCAGACTTTGGGGGTTCAGTGGCCGCGCTGGGCTGCAGAGCGTCGGTTGTCATTGTGTCAGATTTATGCAAATGTGAGAAAACGCTCAATTGGAAGCAAACAAGAGCTGGAATAAACAAAATGGAAAGCGCTTGCAAAAAATCTAGAAACTCAGGAACCACGTGAGAACGGAGAGGGTCTGACGTCAAGAACAAAAGTAAATCGACCAAATCACTTGCGATCAAATGCCAAATCTGTGCGCAGCTTTTTTGTTTCAAATTAATATCTTGTACACAAATAATATTTAGAATGAGCCTGTTTTCGGGCAACAGCTCTGGCAGCAGCGCACACGCTGGGACAAAACGCGGCAGTCCGGGTGGTTTGGAGGAGCTGAGCATGCACCGCATTGGGCGGTACTGGCCACTGTACTTTCCGCGACTGGACGTGGACGGGGCGACACCAGATCACTTGGACGACATCCAGCGGTTTGGCAAGTACCTACAATTGCATCCCGAGACGTTTAGCATGGACACTGACGCGTCGTGTGTGTTTGACTTTGCGACGCTCGTGGCAGACAGTCCAATCGCCGGGTTTGGCGAGCGCATATTCAACGAGCCCGAGCACCTCTTGAACAGCCTGGGACTGGCTGTGTGCTGCGTGCTGAGCAGCGAGTACGGGGCCGACGCCGAACACATCCTGGGCGACCACAAACTGCACATACGGCTGCTGCACCACGAGCCACTGACGCACATGAAATCGCTCAAATCCAGCCTGGTGGGCAAACTCGTAACTGTGCGCGGCACAGTCGTGCGCACGTCGCCAATCAAGCCATTGCTGGTCCAGGCGCAATACGCGTGTCTGCGCTGCGGCGTAACGCAAGTGGTCAAAATCATCGAGGGCAAACACGAAGCGCCATCAAAGTGCGTAACGCAAGGATGCAAGAGCCGTGTGTTTGACATTGAACGTGCAGCAGAGTCAGGCACGCGAACGGTTGACTGGCAACAGATCCGGATTCAGGAGAAAATCAACGATGATCCGCGCGACCCGGGGCGCGTACCGCGTAGCATTGATGCCGAGCTGCTGGACGATTTGGTCGACACGGTGGTTCCGGGTGACGTGGTCAACTGTACGGGAATAGTCAAAGTCACGCAGTCGGACGAGGGCAAAGGAAAGGGCCGTCCAAACTCGCTGTACATTTTGTATCTCGATACCGTCGCCATCAACAAAGTCGGCGGTGCGGCAGAATCAACTGGCACGGGCGACGATGCGCTAACAACCAAAGACGGCATCCATTTTTCGGGCAAGGACTTGCAGTTTATTCGCACAGTGCACAGCCAGCCTGGGCTATTTCGGCTTTTGGTAAACTCATTTAGCCCGGGCATTTTTGGACATGAGATGGTGAAGGCCGGAATTATGCTTGCGCTGTTTGGTGCGCGCAAGCGTACGACGGCTGACCGAGGCAGCATCAATATTCGCAGCGACTCGCATGTGCTGGTGGTGGGCGATCCAGGGCTGGGAAAGTCGCAGATGCTGTCGGCGGTGGGCCAGATTGCGCCGCGCGGCGTGTATGTGTGCGGAACGAGCGGTATCTCGACCAGCGGGCTGACGGTCACGCTGGTCAAAGAGCCAGGCTCAGGCGATTTTGCGCTGGAGGCCGGCGCACTCGTGCTGAGCGACATGGGCTGCTGTGCAATCGACGAGTTTGACAAGGTCAGCTCTGAGCACAGCGCGTTGCTGGAGGCCATGGAGCAGCAGTCCATATCGATCGCCAAAGGCGGCCTGGTGTGCAGTCTGCCTGCGCGAGCCAGCGTTATTGCCGCGGCCAATCCGGCTGGCGGCCACTACAACAAGGCCAAAACGGTGGCCGAGAATCTCAAAATCAACAGCGCGCTGCTTTCGCGCTTTGACCTAGTGTTTATCCTGCTCGACCGCCCTGACGTCGACATGGACCGATTCCTATCCGAGCACGTAATGGCTCTGCACTCGGGCAACCGCTCGTCGCGCGACCAAAGCGCATCACAGCGCGCTCAGCAAGCCGAAGACGAGCCGGCCACCGACAGTCTGCGAGACTCGTTGCGGGCACGGCCGGGCGAGAAAATCGACTTTATTCCGCCACCGCTGTTGCGCAAATACGTGGCATATGCGCGAAAGTACGTGCATCCGCGACTGACTCATGGAGCAACACAAAAGCTGCAAGAGTTCTACTTGGAGCTGCGCCGGAGCCACCGCAAAATAGATTCGACGCCGATTACGACACGGCAGCTCGAGGCGATGGTGCGGCTGGCCGAGGCACGTGCACGTGCTGAGCTGCGCGAACAAGTCACAGAAAATGATGCCGACAATGTCGTCGAACTCATGCGCTACAGCTTGTTTCAAACGTACGAAGATGCAGTCGGCACAATGGACTTTAGTCGGTCGCAAATGGGTACCGGGGTCAGCGGCACGAGTGACGTGAAAAGGCAAGTTGCTTGTATTGATGTGACGCGCATTTCATATATGCGTGCCACGCTGCGGTGTGTAATTATACTTGTTCCGGGTGGCCCAAGCGTGGATATGGAATGCTTGTGAATTCACAATAGTGAATTTTCCAGTTGTTTTGTGTGCATGTATCTGTGCGTCCATACAACGCCAACATGATGTGGTGCATGCACATTTTTGCGTTTTGGCGCCGCCACATATGTACATGTGATGTGTTCATTTACAAGCAATGTCGCATATCGTCCTGCATACCAACACTTTTCAATGTGCAAAAACGGTATCATTGTATTTCCTAATGTTAATTGGCCAAATGTGTAGGTTTGTTGCTCGGCTTCACCGTGTCAGCGAGGAGACGTACAATAATATGTTTACCTTTTCCATGCTGCAGACAATTGCCTCCGAAATGGGGTTGCGGTTCGGCAACTTTCAGGACATTGTCGACCGACTAAACAACCAAAACTACATTATCAAAAAAGGTCCCCGGTCGTACCAGCTGACTACGTTTTAGTCCACAAGGCTTCTTTGCTGTCAATTCTGTCCTGAAATGGCCACACATGCAAAGTAGAATAATGATTACAGAATTAGTACATGTCCAGTAAAATAATTCAATTTCATTCATCGTGTTTGGTTTATTGATTAGAATATTTTTATACAAGCCTCAATGAGAGAATTGACCGTACATCGTCTGTGAACCTCAGCGCGTCGAGCAGAGGCAGCAAGTCTAGCAGTGCCTCGTCTTTAGGGTCGCTGTTGATCCACGGCTGGATCGGAATGCCGTTCGTCGGATTAATGAAATACGACAGCGGCGAGTTGTCCACCAGCACAATCTGCGACAAATCGTGGTCAATCGCAGCCAAGTTCTTTGCATAGCTCGAGTCGTGCGGCACACACGACTCGCGAAAGTACCGCGCTGAAATAATCTTGCCGTGCACGTCGAGCAGATCGATGACTGGGTCGGCGTACTCGGCCAGCGACGCCGTAAACACCACCACTCGGTACCACTCGCTGACTTTGCGCAAAAAGTAGTCGACGTGTGGCCGCTTGTATACATAGTACAGGCACGCCACTTTGTCAATCACCACTTCGATTCGGTGGTGTGCTCGGTACGAGCCCTGCGGCGACGAGTGGATGAGTGTCTCGTCGAGATCCAAAACAAGCGTCTTTTTCTTCAGCTCGCGCGGCACTTGGGTCGAGCTCATGGTTGACGATGGAGCGGTTGGTGGCGTGCTGACTGTCGACGCGGGGCTGGGCGCATAATTGCTCATATAAATATCGTCTGCGTACAGCCCTGCAGGGGTGACTCCATGGCTGGACGTTGTTGATGACGAGGCTGCTGACGACGCCCGCCGCCGGCGCAATGAGGCTGCGCTCAATTCGTGTTCTGGGCTGTCTAGCAATGCTTGTGGCGTGGCAGGTGCGCCATGGGGCAAACGCGACGATGACCGCGCACGAGAGCTGTGGTCGGCATCGGTCGGTGCCTTGTCTGAGATGGGCTGGTATGTCTCGCTGACCAGGTTCTGCGGCTGCGGCAAGTGCTGGAGCAGCGACTCGAGAAATGGAATGCACTCGAAAAAGTCAAACAGCAGCGTATAAATGTAGATGAATGCAAAGTAAACCACCGAAAACCGCCCACGCCTGCGCGCTTGCGTGGCCATTGAAATATAACTATTAATGGGTTACTTGAATAAAAGTACGACAATAGCGTAAATAGCGTAAATAGCGTTCCCCAAGGGGCTTTCACCGTTTATCTCTGGCGTATTCACAAGTTGGAAAACCAAAACACCGCCTCCTCCTCCCTGTTCTGTTTGTGCCTGCTTGTGCTAAATCAACTACGGGTATAATTGTCGGTAACGGCACAATAGTCGGGCAGAGGGAGGTGAAGAATGCGCTAATAAGTTTGACAGAATATAGCCAGCTACTGAATAGGGCAATAAAAGAGAGGCGCAGTGCCGTAAAATACTTTGCGCTGCCGCCTCCGCCGCCAATGTTATGGGGGCAAAGCCCTGACCTTTTATTTTAAAGCTCCGTTTTGCCTCCAAGATTTGGTGGCGGGAGGGAGAAGGCAGGGCGGAAAAGCACGTCAGCTGGCCAAACGTTACACAGGCGTACTGGCTACCAGAGTGGAGGCAAATGCTGAGGTGAGAGACAAAGCAGAACGAAATGCATGCTCGAGCTGTGTGTGGCTCAATTGCGGGCATTAGGCCTGCTCATTCATCCATCCAATGCGCAACCGGCCGGACAAATACCCCATGGCCCTGTTTGAATGCTAGTCGTACCAGAGAGAGGCGCGGACCTGCTCCTGCGTTTCGCTCCAAGTAGCAAACACGCAGCATTGCCGCACTTTTCTCTTGTTCTCTTTTTACTTTTCAGCTCATTAATTTTTAACGCGGCCATTCCTTGATGCAGCAAGCAAGCAACACACGCTATCTGCGCCCAGTCACTTGCTTTTACTGCTGCCCTCGCGTCTGTGTCTCCTCGCACAGCCTCGACTAACTACATAGCCTGTATATACCCTTATTTTTCTCTTTGGCCACGTCCAAGCAGAACAGCACATCAGACCTTTTGTGCTCACGCAACAGTACTCGCCACCCAGAAACGAGCTGGCAATCCACGACACGTCTGCAATCGCACCGTCTCCGGGCTTGATGCAGAAAGGGCTATCCACGCTCCATTTCTGCATTATCATCTAGAGCAGGTTTTTATTTGGCGCCTCTTGAGCCCACACACCGTGCAGCCCAGATCGCACACTTGTGCTCGCTCAAAGGGGCTGGTGGACGCTTGACTACATCCACACATTTCGCTCTCGCGCTCCTTTCTTCTCCGCCATTGTTTCGTTTGCCGAGCTGCTTCATATTTTCTTTGCTTCTCCCTCTTTTTTCATATTCTGCCTGTGCAGGCAGCTATTAACCCACGGAGCTTGCCTTGCCCAGCTGATAAAGGCGAGGCGCGGCAAGGAAAATAAAGGCACCCAGAGGGCCTTTCTTCCCCTTATTCACACGCTTGCCTTGCGTATTCGCGTTCACTCACGCCAGCTGACGCGGACCTTGCTTTTTCTGTCCACCCACTGCGCTGGTTGTGACAGGACAGCACAAGACGGCCAGACATCTGACTTGCTGAATTTATTATTCGCGTGCCTATTCGCCACAGCGCCTCTCCACAGCCCTTGCTTTTGACGGTGACTGCATCATTTCCGGTACGCCTTTGAAAGAGCAAAGGTCAGCCTCCCAAGCTTACTGTCTGTTCTGTGGCTATTCTGCCAACTACTGAAGTAGATCGTTGGAAGGGCCAGCCGCTTTTTTCCTGTTCTTTTGCCTAATAGGATAACAACAGGTTTTTTCTCTTCCTCTGTCTGCTCTTATAACCTTATTCTCGCGACGCTCTGTAACGCCTCTTTCCTCTCTTTCAGCTCCCTTATCGCTCGTCCCTTTTCCCTGGCCACCGACCGCGCGCCCCGAGATGACGCCTAAAAGTCACGCTATCGGCGGCAGTAGCAGAAGCAACGGCAACGGCAGCTGTAGCAGTGGCGATTCTGGGGCAGACACGTCAGCCGACAAAGCAACCACCGACTGCAACGATTCCGCCACGGGCATTGCGAGCAGCCACAGCGCGATTGCTGCTGCAAACGCCGCCTCGGTCACAGCAGCAGTCCAGATGTCGCCCAGCAGCTGCACAGTCCTGATTGTCGATAAGCGCTTCCTCAAGGGCGTGTACCACTCTGCAGGCAGCGGGAGCCCGTCGATGCGCGGAGGGCCTGCAATTGACGACGTGGTGTTTGTGCAAGAGCTGCTTGAAATATACGGTCAAGGTAAGTCATAGCCGCACATTTTCAAAGAAGCTCAGACCGCCAAGGGTCCAGGCGTCTGGCTACTCGTGGTTTATTTGTTCCTGCCTCTAAATCGAACTCTGGGCGGTTTCTCATCAACCTCTGTGTAGTTGTGGCTGTGGTCTCAGGCGACACAGCATTGCGGTGGATATTCAACCACACGGGAAACAAGGCAATAATTGTACTTATTGATGTCGACGAAACGTACGATCCGGGAAACGACAGCTGCGGAAACAAACACAGCAGCAACAGCAGCGACAGCACGCTCTACGGGCCGATCTACACGCCGCCAGCGAGCCCACAAAAGCAGCAGCCGGACGCTTCGGCAGATCACGACTCGGAGGGCTCAGGGCCGTATGGCTTGGCGCTGCTGCGCGTTATTGCACACTATGTGGCTATTGGCGTGTTCCGCAACGTGGCACCTATAGGTAAGCACCAACAGCGAGCTGTTCTGGAGGGGCGAACTCCGTCCATTGTTGCTCCCATTTTGCTCCGAGGACTTTGAACTTGAGCAGCACATATGTCATGAACATGCATTGCGCGCACTGCCAAAGCCACTGAGACTCCTGCACCCACAAGCGCATTGCCGCGCATACACGCGCGCTGGCGCTGCCGGCCATTGCGTTTGCTCGCACATCTTGACCTGAACGGAGCGTCTGCACAGCATCCAATACTCTGCTGATTTCCCGCCATTTCCGTAATGCTCTGTTCTATTCAGCTCTGCATTGCTATCTGTGGCTGGGACACACCGCCTGAGCCATGTGTGTATGTCTCGGCTGAACAATTAGCTCGTCCGACGGCGATTGTGGCCGAAGGCTCAGCCTCGCGCGGCTCCAAAAGCCACCATGGCGACTGCCTGAGCTTTGTTCCCTCAATTCCTGGCTTGCAGTGCCTGAGATTAAGCACGCACTACCACGGGCACATTCCGATTCCTGGATTTGCTCTTTGCTTTTGCACGGACGGGTGTGTGCCTGCACGCTGTGCAGTTGCCCCTTCGCAATTGCGCCTGCGCGTGCTTGATAAGGACACATTTCACATCTCCATACATCGCACTTGCGGCTTGAGCTGCAAAAAAACAGTGCATTTCCCGTGTGCATTTGCGCCATTGGAGTAGGTGCTGCACTCATTTCCCCGGATCGGCCCTGGCTCTGCCAAACTGGGAGCCAGCTCATTGGGTCCCTGCGCCAGCTCCACTGTCACTCGCCTTGTGATCGACAGAGCTGCAGCCAAGAGAGAAATGTCACTTTTGCATGTTTTTCAACGCCAGAGAATCCGCGTTTGCAATTGTGCGGGCTATTGTGAAGAGCGATGTAGGCATTCGCACGCCTATTGATGGCCGCCCTTTCTGCGCCAGCTGGCAAACACACCAGAATGCCGCCGCAACTATTGTGCACGGGGTGGCTCCAAAGGCGCCCACGTGTGGCTGCGCTGTCATCTGCGCTCGTCATGTCTTTTCTTTCCTGGTCACTCGCCTCGCTCCTTTTCCTTGCCGCCACACTATACTGTACAAGGAAGGGTGATCTCCCCAACTGCGCTTGGGCTTTTGACACCTGACAGACAAGCCCATTCAAAGCATCATTGAACGCGGCCTTTATTCTTTGGCAAATGTGAATGTTGGATGGCACTGACTATTGAGCCCAGCTTCTGCGTTGCCGATTAGCAGTGTGGCTGACCAGATTGGATGCATTCTATTCGCCAATCTTGCGGCCTGTCTTACAATCAGTCCATACATCAGGCGGGTGGGGTGTGGCACCTTCTGCCGCATCACGCCAGACAGCCGCATTCTATATGCAGCTCTCCATTCACACACATTTTCTGGGGCTGGGTCCACCGGCGGAGTATTGTGGCACGCCGCTTTATCCTTTATGTCATTACAAGTAGACTCCATTTCTGCACATTCACACACTGGCCGGGATTATTCTTTGTCTGTGCAGGCTGCTCTCTTTCTTTTGTCCAAGGTGTGGGGTGACATGCGGGATTCTCGATGCTATAAATGCCCCACGCGTAACCCTCCCTCCATCGCCTGCCGTTCCTGACCATTGCTGCGCTATTTTATGCTTTACTAACCACGCTTTACTTTTGCCTGCCTCTTAATTTATTGGAAAACTCATTCGACGCCATGATTGACACAATGCGCTTGACCTCATCCGGCGATTTCGGCCGACGCAAATCGACAATTGGATTAACGCCTGTAGCTATGAGCACATCGCATGACCCGGTATTTATGCGCCAGGCTTCCAATCTGGGTGCGATGAACTACCTTATCAAGCCTATTTCGGCAGAGACCGTGCACAGCCTATGGCTCAATGTTTTCTCGTGCCGCACCCACACCCACAAAGCTGTGACAGGCAATGGCTTCAACAGCTCAATTACCTCGCAGCAGATTATATTTCAGCGGCGGATACGGGCCGAAACAGTCAACGGCGCATTCACCGCCGACACACGCAACGCGACCTTTGAAGAAGACTTTATCCGGCAATTTGTGCCCGCCATCTCTCACACGCTCCCAGGTACCGATTCTGTTAATTCGATCATGTCGCAGGGCCATACGCCAATTGACGAGCTTGACGATGGCATGGACTACTTTGATGATGGGTTTATTAGCAGTCCACGGGCCAACGCCCTGCGCAGCCGGTTACTGGAGTGGGCGTTCTGCCCTGACGATCTTGATCGGGAAGAGCTGCTCGACTGCGCAACGGTTATGATCATGGACAGCGCGGCTTGCGTAGACCTCAAGCTGCAGCTAGGACGTGTGCGCAAATTTGTCAAGATTCTCGAATCAGCATACTACGACAACCCGTACCACAACTTCCACCACGCAATCGACGTGACGCAGTGCACTTTTTATATTCTGCACACTCTGGGTATGTTCAATAAGACCGGTCCTCGGAGGTCGTCGCTGCGCTCGCCCGCTGAAACGGCATTCCCACTGCACACGATTCTGCGGCCAACCGATGTGATGGCGCTGATTATTGCGTCGCTATGCCACGACCTGGGCCACCCAGGACTCAACAACGCCTTTATGGTGCGGGCACGCACGCAGCTGGCGGAGCTGTACAATGACCAGTCGGTGCTGGAGAACTTCCACGCTGCGTGCTTCTCGATGGTGATGTCGTACTATTTTACAGACTTTGTGCTACCGCGGCGCGACAATATGCAACAGCAAAACAGCCATGTAACATCGTTTGACTATGAAGAGTTCCGGCGAATTGCCGTCCACGCGATTCTGGCTACAGACATGGCGCGGCACTTTGAGTTTATTGGCAAGTGCAAGGCGCAGTACGAGCGGTTTGTGTCAGGCTCCAACCTGCCGCTAACAGCGCAGCAGCACGAGGCTGAGCGCGCACAGCTGGCAGCCAGCATCCTCAAATGCGCAGACATCAGCAACATTGTGCGGCCGTTCAACATATCACAGCGGTGGACACAGCGGCTGAACAACGAGATAACACTGCAGGGCAACATTGAGGAGTCGCTAGGCCTGTCACGCACCATTGTGGTGGACACGGCAAATGTGCCAGCATCGCAAATTGCGTTCTACGAGACGTGCGGGCGGCCGTTGTTCAATGCGGTTGCCGATCTGGTGCCCGAGCTACGGTACATGCCAGACCAGCTAGAGAACAACATCCGCAACTGGAACTTTATCAAGAACAACCAAAAGGTGCCTGAGATTCCGTACGGACTGAAGCACTCGTCGACGTACGACCTCAGCATCAGCACGCGTGCGGGTTCAACCGACTCTGCGCCAGACTTTTTGCCGACGCGATCGCTGGCGCCGCAGCCATTTGCGACATCAACGACATCCACAACCGTGGAGAACAGCAGCCTGGCCAACTACACGCTGCATGCGGGTGGCAACCTCAGCGCCATTTCGGTTGGCAACGAGACCGACGACGACTTTGCGGCATCTCGGTGTCTGCCGCAAGACGGTGCGTCGGCAGCAGCGCGCATGTTTGCCAGCACTGGCGTGCCTTCGCCGCCGCAGACGCAGCACTCGGCAACAGCCACATCGTCATAGGCACACGCGCTGCACTTCCGGGGCGTTATGTATACAGCCTCTTACCTCAAAAGTCGGCATGCGACACTTTCATGTGCATTGGTCTACTCATCTCGCTACTTTATTCCTCTGTGAAATACATTTTTATTCGGCTTTATGCAAAAACTAAACAGAGGGCGCTTATGCTTTGAGCCACTCCTCGGCAGTCTTTTTGCAAGTATCGTTGGCGCCGTTGTACGCGGCAACCAAACGTTCGGTGGCCAACTGCGACAGGCGGTCCAGCGTGGCAGGCTGCGGTGCATCGTCGATGCGTGCGTTCTGGTCGCGCTTTGGCTTGGCCCGGATATCACGAATACGGTCTGCCACCAGCTTGATTCCATAAAATCCACGCACATTGTCGGTGGACAGCTCGACCACACGCAAATACTCCTTCAGCGCCAAGTCAAAGTTGCCCATGCTATAACTGATCTCCGCATAACAAAGATGAAAGTAATGGTTGGCAGGCTGCTGCATAATAACCTCCTCCATGCAAAACGCCGCTTGCGGGTACAAGTTCTGGGTCAAATACAAGTTTGACAACTCCAACCACGCTTCAAAGTCGTTATTATGAATATCAAGATACGCCACAAGCTGTTTGACCGTTTCGCCAATATGACCATACGACTTGAGCAACGCGATCAAACGCTTGCTGGCCAATATGTTCGTCTCATCCGTCTCGAGCATTTCCTTGTAAATAGTTTTGGCCTCGTCGGGGTGCCCGACCGCTTCGTTGATCATCCCATATAAGCGTTTGACGCGTTGCGACGATGGGAAGCGAGTACGGAGGATTACCAGTACTGCTTTGGCCAGCTCGATTTGGCCCTCGTCGATGGCAGACACAAAGACTTGCTCGTATACGAGCCACGCGTCGTCGCCCGCCCGAGACACGCCTCGAGTGTTGAGCAAGGGCTCGGCGAGCTTGAGCACGGCAAATGGCCGGCGTTCGGACGATTGGCGGATTTCGGCCAGTAATTCCAGAGAGCTGCTCATTTGTACTCTACGATTAGATTCAAATAATTAAAGACGAATAGCGAATGCAATAAAGGAACAAGAATGAAAATGGTGGTTTTGCTTGAATGTGATAACCCACAACTGCTATAATACTTGAATTCGTTCAAGAATGCAAACAGGTTGTGCGTTTTTATGAGAATGTTTGTTTTTAATAATGGACCCGTCGTTTGAAGATGAGCTGAGCGACTATGTGCAGTCAGCCGAGCGTGAATGCATGGGCAAAAATGACGAAATATTGCCAAATTCAGAGAGCACAAGTGGACTGCCCGAGGGGTTCACGGTATCTGCCGACCCACGGTACGCGTACAGCTCAGACCGTGGGTACTGGCTCGACCTTTGGACAGGCACAGTGTCATACTACGACGAAGTGTCCCACGTGTACGTCCCGGTTGATACGGTAAAAACATCACACAAAGCCCAGTTTACAGGAGTAGCCCGTCTGGTCGTCGTCGAGTCGAATTGCTTTACGGCCGGGCAAGTGGCCGAAATAGACGTGGACGACGGGCTGGACGTTGGGCGCGACCGGCCGGAGAATGGCAAACTGCATCACTTGCGGATCCCTGATATTGAAGTATCGAGGTACCACGCCCAGCTGTACTTTGGAACGTGTAATGAGCATGGTGCGGGCGGATCAAGTCCAAGCAATGACGCAGGATCTGAAGACGGCGAAATTGAAGACAATTGTGGATCCGATTTATCGGATGGCGAGTGCATCGACAACGATACAGTAAAGGCAACCGAGCCGACAACACATTGCTTGTACGTTGTTGATTTGGGATCAACCCATGGCACGTTTGTCAACCAAAACCGGCTCTCCGATCCAAAGTCGGCCAGCAAACCTCAGCAGCTTGCTCACCTCGACCGCGTCACAATCGGACACACCGTTTTGCAAGTCCACATACACAAGCAATGGGCATGTTCCAGCTGCACCAGCTCTGGAACCAACGCGCTCTTGACTCGTGCGTCCAAACCATGCACCGACGCAGCTACGCCAAAAGCACGTGATGTTCGGCAAGACCATTTCAACAACCTCAATGCCATCAAGCAAAAATACAAAGGACGGCATGTGGTTCAGAAACCACAGTATATGGATCGAGCCCGGCTTCGGCGAAGCTTGCAAACTAATGCGCCGGGTCTTGTGCAACATGAGCGCAAAGAATTGGTGGATGAGGCTGGGCCTGCGGTGGATGCTGGCAATAAGGGATATGGGATGATGCAGAAAATGGGCTGGGCGTTGGGGTCAGGGCTGGGTGCTGATAGTAGTGGGATGGTGGAGCCGGTTAGCGTTGCAGGCAACAGTGACAGGGCTGGACTTGGGGCAAAGCCGGAGAGTCCTCAGTCCAAAGCTGTTCGAATAACCCGTGAGCGATTCTACCAAACATAGCATGACTAGTTACTGTAAATAGCATTCCATTAATTCTTAAATCACTAGCAACCACGTGTCCAGCACGCGCGGGTCCGACAGCTTGTGTCGATTCAGTACCATGTGCTAGTTTAGTTCAACCCTGTCATTGCGCAAATCGAAACCAGATCACAAAACCCCCCGATCAAATAATCATTGCCAAGATTTCCATAAAAAAATCGTGTTCTCGATCGGTTTAATCATTATTCCTTCGTTTCATATTTTTCCTATATTGTATAGTTTTTCAAACCCTCAGCTCATTTGCTTTTGCTTTCCGCTCAACGCCATGGATCAGACACTCGACGAGGTAAACAAGCACTGTGCCGACCAGGTCCATGCATACGCGACCTGCGTGGACAGCAACGAAAACACATGGAAAGTCGACTGCGTTGACTTGCGCAAAGCACTGACCAAATGCAGCGACGAAAACGTCACGCTTATGAAAATGGTGCGCTTGAGCTGCCAGCCTGTGATCGACCGGTACCAAGAGTGTTTGCGCAAAAACGAAAAAGACCCGTCGGTGTGCATTGACTCGTTGCGTGACTTGTACCAGTGCACGGAGGGGGTTGGCCAGATGCAGGAGAAAATGAATGCGCTCAAGACGAAGCACCAGGATCCTCGCACGGTTGATTCGACAAAATAGAGCCAAGGGTTATGTCTTTACAATAAAACAGAAACTCCCCTAATGTTTAGTTTTAGAAGCCAAAGAAGCGGCGTGTGCGGTCCCATGCGCCTTCTACGGTAAGTGCAGGCCGGACGTCGAGAAAGAACGACGGCGCATTAGGGTTTTTGGGATCCGACTTTCCCTGATAAAAGTCAATAACATACCGCACGGGCTTTCCGCACCGATCCACCGTCCAGTCGTGCCGATCAAACGGCAGCTGGTACCCGACAAACGACCGCAATCTAGCTTTGGGCGTCACATGCTTAATCTTCCCCTCAAACCTCAACAGCTTTGGCCCGCCGCACTTGTTCTCGTGCATTTGCTCCCACTCGAGAATCCGTGCCCAGCACATCTCGTTCACCACATTATGAATGGGCACTACTGCTTTCATATCCGACTCGCGGGGAGACCAGTTTTTGCGCTTCATCGCGTTGTAGAACATTTGCTCGGACGGGTACACCCAGTTGTCTGTTTGTGAGTCGAGGGCAGGGCATTCGGACGGGCCGGCCGATTCGTAGCGGGAGGCGCGGGGAATCGATGAGATTGTGCGGTGCGTGGACAGGTGGGAGGTGTCGGTGGGCGTTTGCTCGGGAACTAGGGGCATGTTGTTGGACGGGTTTACAGAGGGTGCATTGGGCAGGAATGCTTTGAGCGACGGCGTATGGTCTACTGGGCACTTTGCCTCTGGTTTGGCATTGGCTGTATGATCTACTGGGCATTTTGCTGGTTCAGACTTGGCACTGGCTGTATGATCTACTGGACACTTTGCTGGTTCAGACTTGGCGCTCGTTGTGTGATCCACTGGGCATTTTGCTGGTTCCAATTTGGCGTGGTCCACAGGACACCCACTCGAAGCTGGGTCTACTGCCATTATAAAGTTATGATATGGTTACTATAAGCTGTACGAAAAAGGAAGCTATGTTCAAAAACTTTATCTATTCTCTAATCTTGCCAAGATTACGCGTAAGAAAGTTGCGTGGATCGTATAGTATGGGCAAACATCATGATTGCAATTTTATCAATTTTATATTGATTTTTTTGTGGCCAATGGCCGGAAAGAAAGTACAAGAATCAGAGTAAATATAACAAAGGAACACGCATGTTACGCCAGGGTAGATGCAGACGATGGCCGAGCTGGCTCAGATACCGGCATGCTCGACTCGAGCAACGTGTGTAGATTCAGACCTGGCTCCATCGCATTGCGGCTGCGCGACAAATGCAAGTACGCATCCGTGCCCACACCCTCCATAGAGACAAGATCCAAATCGCCGCCAAAGTACCGCGCAATCTGGCGAACCATCGGCAACCCATCGCCCTCGCCAAACAGCGGCAAGTCAATTGCCCGCTGCATAAACGTAATCGAGCTCAGTGCGTTCCGCTTCTCAATGGTGCTCGGCAAAGGCTCTGACGCATCTGCAGGGCCCTTTGTGGTCTCCAAATACGACCATATGGCGTCGACTTGAGACAACGGAATGCCACCGCCCTCATCCGAAACCTTAAACGACACGTCCTCGTCGCCGCTCGACATGACGAGCTTGATGACCGGAAACGCACTGCGCATGTTCTTGTGGTGCTCCACAGTTGCCCGCAGTGCGTTTTTAACCAATTGGAACAACATGCTGTACAAATGGTGCGGCACGTATGTGGTAGTGACGCCGGACTTTGGCGCAATAATCTTTACCACAGGTGCTGGGAACCCGTAATGGCGCTCGCAGATCTGACTGGCATCGTGTGCTGCACGAGTGGCGATATCCAGCGGCTGGATTATCTGCACAAGATTGTGTCCGTAGTCGAGAATAGCAACATGGTCCTCGATCAATAGCTGAGTACCCAGATTCATAGAGTACAGCCAGTCAAAGAACCGCCGTGTCTGGTTCTCTGCGCACTGCTGCGTGCCGTCGTTGATCCACAACCGCGGGTTGCGGCACGATGCCTCGTCACAGAATTCGGAACACACTTTGTTTGGAGCCCACTGCTGCGGCACTGACGGCACTGCGCCAAAGCTCTGGTACTTTGCCTCCCCGTCCGGCTGCACCGAGCCCTGGGTCCATTGAGCCGGGTCGGTCATCTCCATTTTGCCACTCGGCGCCAAATACGCCATCGGCGCCGAAAGATCTGGATACGCCAGCGTCGACGAATAGTAGTGCGGCCCGCATGTCTGTGCACGCTGCCGCACCGTGTTGGGGCGCAGAAAGCTCGGCACGATGCGCGTGTCCTGCGAGTTTATTGCCCACGACAGCTCGCGCAGCCCCTGCGCCAGCAGCCGCATGTTTGCTTTGCTCCGCGACTTGAGTCTGCGCAGCGTGTCGACAAACTGCTCAGTTGTTGCTGGCGTGGACGGCGCCGGTGTGCGATCGGCCAAAAGTGTCAAATCGTCCGTGTAGTTGTCCATCAGCGCCTTGAACTGCGGCACCTGCCGAATGTCGTATGGCGATGGGTTCTCTTTCAGTCCAATCACCGTCTGTCCGATCCGAACCGGAAGTTCGCGGTGCAGAAACCCGGCCGTCAGTCGAAACGCCGAGAGCCCGCCGTCGCTGCTGTTCCGCTGCTTCAGTAGATGTCTACAGCCATTTGCGATATGCTGCCGTGTTTAGTATCTGTACTCTACGGCGCTTGTGCTCAATAAACGTCCGCAATAGCTTACCTTCCCGCCGTATAATACTGGCTCAGCTACAGCATAGCGTTGAACAAAACAAAAGTGTTTAGTAATTGCAGTGTATGCATCTTCCACACTGCACCAAAACGCATTACTATACAAAACTCCGTACCGTCAGCTTGGTCATTTCCTTCGAGGCGAACCGCCGAAAGAGGTCGTTCCCGGCCTTTGTGCTCATTTTCTCGCGCTATCCGGGCGTATGGCCGTGTGGCTCAAAGTGTATAAATCAGTATCCAAGCGTAGCAAGTTTGGTGACAAAAAACTATATATTTTCTGGAATAAATGGGAGAGAAAAAAGGCGTCACAAGCACCTGACAGTACATGCATGGATTCGAGTCCTTCCCACGAAACGTCAGTCGATGCCACCCTCCCTGAAAACCCCTTCTGTTGTAGCTAACGCGGTTAGCAATCACAAGCCAGTAAAAGCCGGCTAGCCAATCAAGCGAATAGCAACCGCTCCCGCTGAATATAATAGCATCCTTGATGCACAGTGTGCTCATTCGGTGCACGGAAAATGCCCCAGGCAGGGAACCAAACGTCATTTTCTAGCATGCAATATTCACCCGGCTGACGTTGACGTAACATGTACATTGTTATGTTGCATATATTTTATTAAACACACGAAGCAAAAACACAATCTCAATGTCGTACTTTAAAATAAATAAGAGTTGCCGCTGCTCGACCTTAAAAGTACACGCTTTCTGCTTTAAACCCATAGAACTTTGAACCTTTTAACCGTATTTAGTAGGCACTAGCACTGCTAGGACCTGTGACCCGACTTGTAATCGAATCATGTGTATCAAACATGTGGAGACACATTTACTTAGATGGGCCAAAGTTGTTTAGAAGCATTGCAAGCATACCAGCGGCCTGAGCTGCTGCTCCAGCAATCAAGAGCTTGTAAAGCACTGAGCCAATGGGTCCGGATTTACTGTCTGGATTTTTTTCCATCAAAAACACAGGGTCACTAATCATTAGCGTACCAATAGACACGTGAAGAAGCATCAGAAACCTGCCGTTTAGAGCCTTCTTGCTTCTGAATGGCAAACTAGACATTGCTTCAGCATTGTTTATAAGTGCTAGAAATATAGACATAAATGAACCCAGTCCTGCCATAAACTGTGACACTCCTATAGCGATGGACATTAGATTTTTAGGAAGATTCAGAATGGTATATGCTACCATGCAAGCAAAAACACCCGCTCCAAATAGAAAAATTGTCGCTGAAAAGTACCGCGACATGTTATAGTACCCTGCGTCTGTCATTTTGTGATATTTTACTTGCGCCTCAAGCTATGCTGTGTGTGTGTTTGGTGTATGCTTAAGCAGCTTGCAGCAGTATAAAGTGTATAAGGCTTCACCTTAGTTAACAGGCAAAAAAACTGGAAGAGATGATACTCTAATGAAAGGAAATATAAAAATAATTTAAACAACTAAATAGAAAAGGAAGAAAAGAAGCACTGTCTCGAGTTGGCAGGGTGCTTTGAGCAAGGTTCGCCATCCCTTAGTAAATTCTTGGCTTTGCTGGTTATTTGGTTGGTAAAGTCTTGTCCTCCTTTGAACGTTTTTCTTTTGCTACGTAAAAGATTAAAAAGTTGGCATTTTCACTTGTAAGAACACTCGGCGAAAGACTGGCTTGCTTTATTACCTGCCTTTTTGCCTTTTATACACCTGCATTGAATGGGAAGGAATTTTTGTTGTCGGTGGGGCTCTTGGCATGCCCCTTTTTTAATTTTCTTGC
>JANBQW010000035.1:20421-32640 GCA_027577515.1 Coemansia sp. RSA 678
TACATCTATTCTTCAAGCCGGCAAAATAAATAAACCACCGCAAGGATAACGATTGTCTAATCCCGATAATAGCTGCTACTAAGTTATTACAGGCAAGAAATGCTAGTCTTAGTCATGTTGAGCGTGAAACTATTGTCGTTTAGAATAAACTAGGCTCACGTGCCGTGTCTGCATTTCTTTGTCCTGCTCAGCAGCTTCTATTAAGATAATCCGGCTCATAGTTGTAAAGGACCCGTCAGCTGTTTCCCTTTTCCCTTTTACTTTTGTATAAGACTTGAAACCGCTAGCCTTTTGAAAGTATTGCGCCAAGAGACTCACTTGCTGTTAGAACTAGTATAAAACCTTGACTGTTTTTTCTCCCTCTGTTCTATACAAATTTATTACGCTCATTTTATTAGCTATTTATTCCTACATTATCCATTTCTACCCGAGAAATTTATATTCTACTATCATGGCTGACGTGTGGTACGTTGCCGAAAAGGTGCTGATATTTATTGTTCTTGTACTAAGCATTGTGTCTTCGGTTGCAAGCTGGAATTATATGAACTCCGAGACCTCACCATTTGCAAATGGGACTCTAAAGGGGTTTGACTATGCTCCTCGAGTGATAATGGGAATTTCGTCGCTATTTGCTTTTGCGGCTAGTTTTCTGTTGCCGGTTAGCAAAGTTTCCAAGGAAAAAGTTGGTAGAATATGCTTGTTTATGGCATTCAGTGCTTTGGTCGCATGCACAGCAGTTCTAGACCCAGCTGTTGCTATTGCTCTTGGTAACAGTGGCACAAGCTCGGTTGTGGTCAAGGGTGTTGCTATTTCTTGCATGGCATTGTCGGCTGTGTTGTTTATCTTTATGCCTATTTCTTCATGCCGCAAGGATGCCGCCGAGAAGTAACAGTCTGTGGTTTCCTCCCACTGTTGCAATGTTTCAACTGTATTTTTGCTTGTTTTAATTTAATAAACAAATGGCGTATACTCTGGTATACAACAATATTTAGAGCCAAGTTACCGAAACACTATTGCGCTACAAATACAACGTGTAGTGGCAAACAATTACCACTGGCTTTAATTTCTGATCAGCACCAAAATCAGAAAAAAAATCCAGCTCATCACTGGTTCGTTAATTTTCGATGCCAGTGTTCTTTCTGCTTCTCTCGTATTACTAATAGAAAGCTTTTGTGTGCTGCTTACTATAACTTTTGGAAATCTCCTTGTAAAGATGTCTAACGAATTGACAAAAGACACTACTGATTCGCAGCTGTTCCATGACCTGGACGCCGAAGCCAGCGCGACCGAAATTGAAAGCCTGTGCATGCAGTGCCACAAGAATGGCACGACTCGACTTTTGCTAACCCGCATTCCACACTTCAAGTCGGTTATTCTCATGGCGTTTGAGTGCACGCACTGCGGGCTCAAGAACAACGAGGTGCAAAGCGGCGAGTCGATTCAGGAGTACGGTCTGGTGCACCAGCTTCGGTGCACGAGCAAGACCGATCTTAACCGCCAGATCGTGCGCAATAACACGGCGTCGATTTCGATTCCAGAGTTTGAGTTTACAGCACCGCCGGCGACAAACTCGTCGCTGACTACTGCTGAGGGGCTAATTACCCGGTTTATTGAGGATTTGGCAGCGGACCAGGATCAGCGCAAGGAGGCAGTGCCGGAGGTGTACCAGGCCATTGAAGTCTTGCTGGAGAAGCTGCGCAATGCGCTGCTGTTGCCCGAGGAGGACGGCGAGACAGAAAGCCCGCACGCGTTCATCATGGTGGTCGATGATCCTACAGGAAACTCGTATGTCGAGAACTTGTGCGCACCCAAGCCCGATCCCAAACTTGCGATCCGCCAGTTCCGTCGTACGCGGGAGCAGATGATTCAGATGGGTTTGCTGAACGCAGAGGCCGACGACTCGCAGTGGTCTGAGCGGGAGAAGGAGCTGATTGGGCAGGGCCGCCGGACCAATCTTCGTAAGGAGATGGAGTCAGCAAAGAAGGTCATGCAGGCGGTCCGGGAGGCATCCGAGGCAAATGAAATCATGACGTTCCCGGCAAACTGCTCGTCGTGCAACATGCCAGGCGACACGCGCATGCAGATGGTCGACATTCCTCACTTCCAAGAGGTCATCATTATGTCGACGACATGCGAGCATTGCGGATTCAAGTCCAACGAGGTAAAGTGTGGCGGTGCGATTAGCGACAAGGCCAAGCGCATAACGCTGATAATCGAGGACAAGGATGACCTTTCTCGCGATATCCTAAAGTCTGAGACCAGTGCGTTTAAAATCCCCGAGCTGGACTTGGACATGTACGCAGGCACGCTGGGTGGTCGGTTTACTACCATTGAGGGTCTGTTGCGCCAGGTTCACGATGAGCTGGATCGCCGTATTCCGTTCCTGGAGGGCGACTCAGCGGTGGCTGAAAGACGCCAGCGGTTCTTGCAGTTCCTGAGTCGGCTGGAGGAGGCAGCGGATGGCAAGCGGTTCCCGCTTACTCTCACGCTGGATGACCCGATGGCTCACTCGTACATTCAGAACATTTATGCGCCTGATCCCGACCCTAACATGACCATCGAGGAGTATGAGCGCACGTTTGAGGAAAATGAGGATTTGGGTCTTAATGACATGATTGTGGAGAACTATGATCAGTCCGCTAATACCGAGACGGCTTAGATGTTGTCTTTTTTACGTATAAGCCACGGTTTTAATAAATGCAACAATGTGTGTACAATCTGTAATTGAATATCCAAAGCTAGTCGTAATCATGGTAGTGTGGTAATAATAAGAAAATTGCTAAAATTTGATATATGCTCTAACTAACACACAAGTATCATAATCACATTTCAATTTATGTTTATATAGTAGTATCCACGAAAAGTATCAGCCAGAAGGACATATAATTTGTTAATATATTTTTTAGTCAGGCACGCCGGCAAAACAGCTCAGCGGCGTCGTCCCCCTCGGGGCTTCTTTTCGGCAGGTTTAAGAATCTGGAACGAGCACATGAGCGTATCATCGACCGACATCATCGCGCCGGCATTATCAAACTCGCCGCAATAGTTGGGAGCCGAAAACAACGTAACCAGCTTGCGCTTGGCAAAGAACTCGTATCCGTCTTCAACGACTTGATGCGCACGGCAGACCAAATCGAGGTCGTGCTTTTGCAAAAACTTGTACACAATGTCGGGGCCAAACGTAAACGACACGCCGCGGTCGTTCTCGCTCCATCCTTGGATCTCCTTGTCGGGGTCGGACCACAACAGGTCGCACAACAGGCCCGTGTCTGGAACGTCGGTCGGACGCATAATGCGCTTGATCTGGTCCATGTTGATCAGGTCGGGCGACAGACCGCCGTGCATCGAAAAGATCTTCTCGTCGATAATGGCAGCAATGGGCAGGCAGTTGAAGCAGTCGGTGAACGTCTTCCACAGCTTGATGTTGTACCGCCGCTTGCACTCGTCGTAGAAGCCGTAGATGCGGTTGATGCACGCAGACTCGTGGTTGCCGCGCAGAATGAAAAAGTTTTCCGGGTACTTGACCTTGTATGCCAGCAGCAGGCATATCGTCTCCAGCGACTGCTTGCCGCGGTCCACGTAGTCGCCCAAGAACAGGTAGTTCGCCTCGGGCGGGAACCCGCCGTACTCGAAGAGCCGCAGCAGGTCGTAGTACTGCCCGTGAATGTCGCCGCAGATTTTGATCGGCGCCTCGAGCTCCAGCAGCACAGGTTGGTTTATAAAGATCTCGCGCGCAGTTACGCACAGCCACTGGATCTCGGTCTCGTGCAGCTGCACCTCCTTTCCGGGCCGCGAGCCGCGCACTACGCAGAGTCAAATGCATATAGATGTGTGAATTAGATCATTAGCAAAAATAAGCATGTGTGACACGGGTAGAGCAGCTGAGACATTGCATGTGCGATCTGTGTATATCGTGGCGGGAAAAGGCACAAACAGCGCGTCTGTATGTTGACATCAGAGCGCATGCATCGGCCAACAATTGCAAATAAGGGCTCAATGGCATTAAGCAGAAAAATGAGGCAAGCGGCTAGATTTGACTGATAACTCTCTGACCAAGCGATGGACAGAAAGCAGCGCCAAAGAAAGGGGGATGGGAAAATGAACACATGTCTCGACGATTGCCAAGGAGAAAAGGGTAAAAGCGGCGGCATATACAAGTTCCACCGCATTCGCAAACTGCATGGCACTGGCAAAAGGCCTCGCCAAGAGCAAGCATTGATCGGCTAGCTCGGGCAAAGCAGCCTTTAGTCTAGTCTTGGCTTTCGCTCCGACAGACTTTGACACGCAGTCTTTGTCGCGCACAAAAGACACTAAAGTAAACAAGCAACTGACACCGCCATATTGTCTCGGGCTGAGGAGCAGTAGCATATCGTGGATGGTCAGGCAAGGCCAAAGAAGTGATTGTAGGCGTATCCCAGCAACCCCAAACACGCAAAATATGGCTGCTCCGACAGCTCCGCGAGTCATACCAAAACCAGGCCCGTCCCGCCCTGAACGCGCACTAGCGCAAAGTACGTACCTTCCAGAAGACGCTGGATAATAGAGTCGACATTTATACCGTCATCCGCCATTGTTGCGAGCAAAAGTACACAGATTTGTCAGTAAGAGAAATCAGAGATGCGCGAATGCAGTCCTCGAGCTCACGTTTCGACAGCAGAAAATATGAAGCAGAGCGCAATTTATCGGCCCAGTACTAAAAAAGAAAGAGAGGTAAAAAGGACGACGTTTCGGCTGCAGAGCAATGCTTGATTCGACCAACCCCTTGTCCGTGCTTTGGAAAGAAAGAAAGAAAAAATAGATATGGTGGAATTGACACCAAAAGCACAGACGATGAGTTCAAAATAAAAATATGAGTGGAAATTGCAACAAGAGAAGAGAGCGAATAAACAAAAAAGAACACCAAGAGCAAGTTTGGCTTTTTTGGAACAAACAAAAAGAGCGCGCCCAGCGTTTTGGCTGTATCGACTGGTCAAGTGGAAAATTTTTCCAATAAACACTACCCTGCTGTATTGTTTTTCCAGAGCTCTATTTTGCGCATCGGCCTGCGTATCCGGGATTATTGCTTTGACCAGCCAAGACTGGCTGTGCCTGGCGGTTGCCGTTTGCTTGTTTGCGGCGAGCAGCTCGGCAGCGCGTTCGGTCTCGGGAAATGGCTGACAAAACGCGCCACACGCGCTGTCGAGTCACACACAAGCCCGCACAGCCAGTTTCCGTCAATCAGATCAGCGCTGATTACCAGTCACATGTTCCAGCTGACAAGATCTGCTCAAGCATAAAGAATGAAGGGGAGAGAGCAAATTCACGGCGTTATTTAGAGGCAGAATATCTTTATAGCGAACTTCTCTTTTCTGCTTTATCGACCTCCCCTCTTTTTCTCTGAAAACTTCTTGGCATAAAAGTGTAGCAGCAGCAGCGTGGCACCATTTCTTGTCTCTGCATACGCTCATCTCAAATCATTTTTATTGCCTGCTGGAAAGACAACAAAAGATAGCATACCTAGCCAGCTTCAACTTGCTGCATAAATAGCTGGAGAGGACTGAGTCCGCCATATTGTGTCATTCCTGAGATTGCTGGTGTTTACGAGCCCTTACATTTACTTTTATTTCTTCGTAATCAGGCGCTAGTTTGCCGGTACGATTTATTCACTCTTATATTTTTGCAAAGCCACAGTGTCTGGCTTGCCTCTGGTTAGGTTTATCACTCTAATTTTATCAGCCCTCCTGGATAGTTATGATGTCAGCCAACACAGCGCCTACGATTTCAGCAGCAGTCAGCGCCGAGATGCAGCAGCAACAAGCGTTCAATCCGGCGCCGCCGGCAGCGCCATTCGCGGCAAAGCCAGGGCGGCCGGCGTCCGAGATATTCTTTGCCAATGCGCAACATCCGCTGCCGGCGGCCAAGCACGCAGACCGGTGGTTCGAGAGCCTGTCACAGTTTGAGGACATGCTCGAGGACATGGCGCGGGTCAGCCTGGACACCGAGTTTAAAAACGAGCTGGATACGATTGACGATTGGTTCTCGGTGCTGGCGGAGCCGGAGCGCACGGCGGCGCTGTATTCGCTGATGCAGCACTGCTCGGATCTCCAGGTGCGGTTTTTTATCACGATTCTGCAGCAGATGCTGATGATGGACCAGGACCCTGATGCGGCAGGGGCCAGCGCAGCAGGCAGCGGAGACGGGCAGCCCGAGCGCCATTCGATTGCAGTGCAGGGCGTGTACGCCAAGCAGGCGCTGCCCGGCGCTGGCCGCACGAGCTACGACAGCAGCGTCAACCCAGCGCTCGCCGGCGTGCGGGCAGCGCACAATCCCGGGCTGACAGCAATTGCTGGCTCGCCCAGCGTGCAGCGCGCCAGTGGCGGCTGGAATGCCAGCAACATTTCGAGCGACAATTTGCTGCTGATGGCCGGCAACGGCGCCAAGCCCTTGTCGTCGCATGGCGATTCCGCGCAGCAGTCGCGGCCAAAGAGCTCGAGCCACGAGGCCGACGCCAACGCAGACTGGCGCATGAACCGGACGGCGCAAGGGGCGACAGGCAGTCCGACTGCCGAGCACTTTGTGCACCAGCACCAACACTTGGGCGTGGGCGTGGTTGGCGCGTCGCGGCGGCAAAGCAACAACTTGCTGACGCAGCAGTCGACGCCGCGGGTCAGTGTCGACATGGAGCCCAAGGACTTCCGCTGGTCGTCGCTGACCGAGAGTCTCGAGCCGTTCGGCAACATGGGCCCAGACTCCAACGGCTCGACCCTGACTCGCATGATTGACTCTGACCTGAACCGCTCGAGCGGGATTGCAGCACGCCGCTCAGTCAGCAGCCGTTTGAGCATAGCGGTCAAGTCACCGCGCGACACGATGCAGGCGCAGCAACAGCAACAGCTGGCGGCCAATTTGGCGCAAATGTCGCTTTCGGGGGCCAACAACGGCGCTGCAGGACAGGCGCACTTGTCGTCGCCGCTGGCAGCGTCGTTTGCGCAGCAGCAGGTGCGCGGCGCGTATGGCCAGGGCCAGCCGTTTGGATACGCACAGCAGTATCCTCCGGGCTATGCGGGCAACAGCCGCATGCAGGGCAGCTCGGCGCTCAGCACGTGCAGCTCGGTGGCAACTACGCCAGTACGGACAGGCTTTGTGCGGTCCAACGCCGGCACGCCGGTGCCGGTAGCTCAGCCACCCGCGCATACGCAGTCGCCAGCTGGGCTCAAGCCCCAACCGGACGATGTTGATCTGGAGCTGGTGCGGGACATCCCAGCGTGGCTGCGCAGCCTTCGTCTGCACAAGTACACGGACTGCTTTGCTGGCATGGACTGGACGAGCGTCGTGTCGCTGTCGGACGAGCAGCTGCAGGCAAAGGGCGTCACAGCGCTGGGCGCTCGCCGCAAAATGCTCAAAGTGTTCGAGGCTGTGCTGCTGGACATTGAGAACCCCAAGCAAGTGTAACAACCATTTTCTTTCTTTCAAAGTCCAAAGCATATTTTATTCAATCCATTTTCTTTTATATCCACATGCTCGCAAGATTATTTTTGTAAAGTAAGCATTAAAACGAGAAGAAAAAGTACAGAGAGACATTGCAAGTGGATGATTATTTTTACAGCTGCCAGCGAGCAATTTGTGTGAAGCGGTGAGGAGTGCCCAGCACGGGAGATTTGAACGACAGTTCGTAGAACGCAATGTCCCACGGATTCTGCGCCGGATCAAACACATCGGGCATGTACAAGAGAGACCGCGCCAGCGCACCCAGCTTTTCTGCCTGTTCCGCCGTAACCACAGTGCTGCATGCCACATGTTTGTTACAGTACGCCAGACTAATATGGCCCATGCGTTTAGGACGAATACGAGCCTCAGGAACAAGCCGTGAAATTTCGTCAACGATATTGCGAAATACAAGCGGCGTGTCCAGCGCGACGTCAATCTTATGTGTTCCGGGGTGCGGGTAATCGGCCACCGCTGTAACTGCTCGCACGCCAGGCGCCACCATATGGCTGCGAGATGAAATCAGCACATGCAAGTGACACGCGATGCGTGCAATAACAGCGCCCGCGTCTGTGGGAAGATCGATAAACCCAGTCATCGAGCTATGTGGATGGTACATGTGTGCTTCGGTCGGGCCCCATAAGGCGCACGACGCACGGAAAAACTCCTCAATGCCCGTGTACAACGGCGAGCCACGGCGCGGCTCCAAATACACAATGCATTTGTGCGGGCCTCGCACGTTGCGCCAGAACGGAATTGTACGTAGTGGTGCGGGCATCCATGCGCGGTCTGCACTCAGCATGAGCTGCATGGTGCTGTCAGCGTCTTCGTTCTTGCATGATGTGCATTTGGGTGCATCGTCGTGGGAACTTTGCGGCTCGCTTAGCAGCTGTCCCAAAGGCAAGGTGAACGCATTGGCGGTTCGTAGTTGGAGCCGGGATGCTCGGAGCGTCGATGGCGGGTCACATATGGGGCTGTGGGGCTGAAGTCGCACTGCTGTGGGCAGAGGCGGCGCTGTTGATATTGTCATGTGCGGAATAAATGTGGTAAGATGCAGGAAGAGAGTGTGAAATCAATCTTTGAAGAGAAGCGTGGTTCTTATACTCGCGATTTGTGGTTTGTTTTGTGCCAAGAACCTGGTGTGTCAAATATAGAACAAGAAGATCTTCGAGAGCAGCCACTTCAACAAAGCAGTCTCGGAGCAAATATGTTTTGGCCGAAATACAACCATCCACTCCTCACTCGAGAGTGAGAACGAAAAACTGATGAGTCAACGAAATAAAAAATATTGGCTCGAATAATAGAAAAATGAATGTCAGAAACAGATGAAAACCAGGGGAACGCTGAGACAGAGGCGCGGTGAAACATTTATAGACTGGGTTCAAAAGAGAAAATGGCAGCACATGAAATTCTCTTTTGACGAAATACCCGCGCCAATTTTTTGCATTCAGCTGACACGCACCATTTTTACATGATTCCATCCAATCCATTTCTCCCACGGTTTGCTCGTTTTTTGGGACTGTGATGATGCATTTGCTCGCGTCGCGTGGTTTTTTACTGTTGGCAATAGTTGAGCATATGTTTATCGATTTAGTATTGTTGTACGTGGATATTTGGAATCTGCCAAGATAGGATAATGTCGGGACAAGGCGAGGGCATGTGAAAATCCCTGCCCCTGAGGGTCACCAGGGCAGCTTCCCTTTTTCAACATGGCCCGTGCACAACCAGCATCGGTTATTTGTCATCGCAGCGCGTGTCCAGAACAAAAAATGTATGAATTAAATTTGACCATAAAAAATTAGCTCGACCGAGCAAAAGCCCTGACACTCACATGAGCTTGTGTAGATCCACCACTGCACAGTTGGCTTAGTTTGAGACACTCTCGCCCCACACGAGCTTGCGGATACCTTCGCGGAGATCCACAATCAGCTGTTGCTTGCGGGCCAGCACCTCGTCCAGTTTCTCAAGATACTCGATGGCCTCGCTCATCTTGGCCTTTTCGACGCAGTCAAAGCGCTCGCCATCGGCCAAACGCGTCACCACGCCAGAATTGACATCCAAGTGGTACTTGTCGGCCAGCCCTTGCGCCTGTTGCTGCCAACTGCTCGGGCGCGCATGGCTAATGTCGCCTCGCGTTTTGTTGCGGCTCTGCTGGGCGAGCTGCGCGTAGCTAAACGCCGTATATGCACTGATCAACATGGTTTCTTCTTTGCATGCTTCGGTTGTTGCGCGGATCTCGGCGCGGTGCTGCTTGACCAGCGTGTCGACGTCGCCGATGCGCAGCCCGCCGAATGGCGCAACCAGTTCGTTGATGTCGTCTGTGATGGGCTCTTCGGCTGACGGGTTGCTGTCCGATGGGTTGCTGGCTGACGAGTATGGCACGGCTGATGACGTCGATTCTTCGTGGTACAGCCTCTCGCCGCTGTGTGGGTTGCCACTGTGTGTGTTGCCGCGCGAACGAGTTGGCGTCGGCGACTGCGGCGGCTCTGCTTCAAAGCTGACACTGCTGCTGCGGGCAACCACCGGTAATCTCGACCCGCCTAGCTCGTCTGCGTACGCAGCCATGCCGCCCTGCATGTCCCGCAACTGTGACGGCGCTCGTATCTTCTTTGTTGGCGACTTTGCCAGCCGCGAGTTGACAAACTTCTTTGCTGCAGGCGATCCATACACGCGTGGCGAGCGCAGCGGTGCCTTGATTTCGTCGAGAAACACTGGTTGCTCGTCCATGATCGATGGCGCCTCGATGCCAATCTCCTCAAACGGCTCATCAAATGAAACACGCGATCCATATTGCTGCTGCTGGAAATCGTCCCGATGGCGATACGCCGTCTTCGTCGACGCAAACTCATCATGCTCGGCGTACTCGTCTTCTTCGGGGAACGCGTCATGCGAGCTGTTGTGGAAGCCGGCCATCTCGTTGCTCGGGGCCAGTTGATCGTCCCAGTCGTATTCGACATCGGCTGTGCCCTCGTAGGCGCGGGCTCTCGAGTCGTCTTCATACGTCGGGTCATCGTATTCATTGCTAAAGTAGCCCTCGTTGTCGCGTGGACTCTCGTTTGCAGCCTGAGCGCCATCGTTGCCCGTATTACCAGACTTCATCGCCTTGACGCGCTCGGCGTACCGCAACGTGTTGAGCGTGTTGTCGCAGTTGGCGGTGTTTGGCGAAATGTTGGCAATCATGCAGGCACGCGAGTTACCGATAAACGAGTCCTTGAGCACTTGCGTCAGCTTGCTTTGGCGGAACGGCTGGTGCTTCTGCTTCAAGTCCAGCGCACGGATACACTCCTTCAGTGCCAGCAATCCCTTGTTGATCTCGGCACCCTCCATCATCGTCTGCTTGTTCGCCTTGTCGCCGCGGTCCGACCCGCGCTCGTTGCCGGCCAAATCGATAAAGCTCAGCTTGCCAATCTGCACCGGCTTCCGCTTGGACGTGTCCTTGATCGCAATCTGCATGATCGCATGTGACCGCGACGAGTCTGAATTTGCGCCGGTAGATCCCGTGCTGCGGCAGCTGTTGCCGTACTCGAATACGCTTAGCAAGTCAGCCGGCGATTGAATAAGCACTTCGCGCACGCCCTGGATGCACACGTTCTGGTTGGCGTCTTCGCGCGCATTCAGCTTTTTGCGGTCGTTGAGCAGATCAAACAGATTCGTCAGGTAGATCTCATAAAACACCAGGAACGCTTGCAGGTGCTGGTTCTCGGGCTGGGCCAGCAGCGCAAAGATGTCTTCGGCCGCCTGAATGTACAGCCCGTTGTGCGTGTCCATCATCGTGTATGTCTTGCCGCTACCGGTTTGTCCGTACGCAAAGCACGTGGCATTTCCGCCAGTAAAGATATAGTCGACCAGCGGCTTGGCTGTGCGCTCGTACACCTGGGTGTTGTCTGCCTGCTCGCTGAACACCTCATCCAGCTTGAAGCGGCTCTCTTCAATGTACTTTGTCATGTCGACCTTGACCTTTGGCTCCATCACCGACAGCGTACGTGCGCTGTTGATAACCACAACATCTTTTTCTGCCTTTTCGCGCTCCTTGCTGTTCAGGGGGCGCTTTCTCACACATACTCGAATCTTATCGTTCAGGTTCGACGGAATCTCCTTGATGGGCGCCAGCCCTGCGCTGTTGTCATCGCGACCACTGCGATGCGCCGTCTTTGGCCGCAGCCCCGTCGTGCCTGGCACCAGGCTCCGGCGCTCGCTTGCCGCTCGCTTGACGTGTCCAGTCTTGGGCCGCACCGGGATTCCATAAGCGTTCACCAAGTTGCTCTGCCCGGGCTTGCGCACTACACGCTCCAGATCCTCATCTGAGTCATCGCCCATCTGCTGCGACTGGGTGAATGCGTTAGTACGCTCCAGAATGTTGCTCATGTTGCTCAGACTCGGCCGTGACGGACCCAGCGCCCCGCGTGCGCCGCCATGTCTTGCAGCCACAGTTCTGTTCCCGCTGCTATCGCCGGCCCGCGATTGCCCTGATACATGCGACGACGGTGCCAGTGTCTGCCGCCGGCTGATTCGTGACGCGCCAGGATTGCCCGGCGGCGGAAGCCCCTGCCGCCCAATCGTCCGCTGCTCATGAACTGAGTTTTGCCGCATCTGCTGCATGGGCGGTGAAAAGCTGCTAGACGGCGTAGCACGCGGAATGCCGTTGTTTGGCGCGCTTGGAACGCCATAAACGCTTGAAGGCCGCCGTCCTCTCCCTCCTGGCTTGGGGATCCCACCAGCCTGTCTTGCCCCGCTGTCTCGATGCGGGTACAGCTC
>JANBQW010000036.1:0-32522 GCA_027577515.1 Coemansia sp. RSA 678
TTGGAATGGAGAGAAGACCAAGAAGAGCAAAGAATGAAGCGTAGCCGCGCCGGCGGACATATAACGATATTGCCGGCATTACTAGTCTACGCAAACATTCTATGGGGGCTCCCCGCAACTCTGAAAATGCACTTTGGGAATTTAATACACGGTGTGATGTGGGGAGGAATTATTGCAAATTATGTGAATAGCGCGTAATTTAATATGTGCGTGTGTATCGTCGCTTCCCCACGAGCAATACACCATGGCAATTTTTTGTATGTGGTAATACCAGCATTAATTACTCTTAAACAAACCCGAGTCTCTGTCTTCAAGCAACTGCTCTAAAAATGTCAATCATGGCGTTGACGAATGCTCAGGCTTCATATTGAATGCCAACTTGCTTGGCATTTCGTGAATTTAGGTTGTATTGGCCGAATAAAGACGTGTCAAAATTTATCAAGAACAGTGGTAGCGCAACAATGGCAAGTGTTGGCTGGATCAGATTGCAATATTTGATTAGCGACTAGCAACAGCTATCTAGTTGAAGAGAACAGGTAAACCAGGGTATCATCATGCTACAGACCAAATGGTGTAGTTGTTAAGCATGGCCACCAGATCACAATTGTACTGCCGATATTCAATATGTTAAAATTGGAACAAATAATTTAGCTACATAGCATACTGGGACCGGAACACGCAAAAAGACAGACGCTTTGCTATGGCGCCAGGTCGGTAAACTCCAGCTTGAAGATTTTTGACATTGCATTTTGAATTTGAAATTTCAGGGTAATTTTTATTGAATAAACTATTTCAACCTATAAAAATAACTACCAGCAACCAGACATTATTTTCCAGCAATACTGAGCTGCAGCCAGTTCAATACTGCTTTAGCAAACTGCAGAGCTAGAAACTGCTTTATAACAAGGGCTACTTATTGAACTGTTGGTAGAAAACATCAGAGAAAGCTAATTAAAAGCCGAGTAAAATATTATCGTGTTTATATCAGAAAGTTCAGAGATACCACATGCAGCGGCTGTATTTAATGAGAATGCAGACAATTTAGTACAGACCAGCAACATATACTATTATTGTACATGTGATTACAAGCTGTTGCGTGAAGGAGTGTGCTGTTTACACTCTACAATAATTATACAAATAACTGGCCTGTTCCATATTCCACGCATTTTTAAAACAGCTTCTACGTGTTGAATCTCTGATACACCCAATGTTAATCACAAAACATGTTAATAAAAGAAAACCTTAAAACTAATACATCTTTAATAATGGATGCTGCGCACTTTTTTTACCTGAATGAAATTGCTTATAACCACCAAATGTGATAACGCAGCTTGTGGGCGTTATCACATGACCAACGCCAAGACCTATTTTGGAGGCACCAGGTGGTGTGCGAGTTATGTCTGCCGTTAACTAATGTATTTGTATTTCAGTAACCACAGAACACACTAGCGCACTGCATCGGCCAAAAGCACATATCAGACTAGGCTAAGCACACGGCCAGTTATGTGGTTAACTAGGATTAAACTCCAGCCGCAGCTTGTGCTCAGTGCATATCCTTGCCGCCTGTAGCAAGTACTCGGACCTACCAGCTTGGTTTGTTACTCTTCAATAGACCATTCTTTTAATGACGCTTGCCTCGCAGATATGCTAAAGAAAGCGGCTTATTCCTTTGCAGGGGATTTGTCTCTGAACACCACCCAACCAAACACATGTATTCTCAAGGCCTTCTAGAAAAACAATTTTGGGTTCAGTTGACTGGGAGCCTTCTGTCATGCCTTCTTTTGACTGCTCTGCGTGCAGCATTTTGGTGTCTGAAAACAGAGGGGGTTTGCGGCTTGGAACAAATAAGCTTTTTCCTGTTTAAAAGCTCCATCCCGTTTATTCTCTTCTCTTTCCAGCTGTTTTTATTTATTGTTTCCTTTACACAATTTCCGCTTGACCTTGTCTTTGCATTTACTCGCTATAGCTCCTGATTTGTATGGCTCTGGGACACACGCTCTGCAATTCAGTAACCGGCTAACACACTCTCACCACCAGCATACAGAACTGACCTCATGGGAAAGTCGCACAGCAAGCTGTCTACCGAGCAGCTAACAGAGCTTCAAGGCTCGACCAAGTGTAAGTTTTGTACAACGTGCTTGGGCCTTTTACTAGTAAATGTGTGAAAAGGCGCGACGCGGCTTGCATTAGATAGGCATTTTCTGTTCATTAAGGCGTAACTTTGCCGCTAACTAGATGCAACCCCGCACATGTGATATCTGTAGTTGAGCGTAAGGAGATTCAGCAGTGGCACAAGGGCTTCCTAAAAGACTGCCCATCAGGCGAGCTGAATCGGGCCGAGTTCAAGGGCATTTACAAGAAGTATTTCCCGTTTGGCGACCCCTCGCGGTTTGCCGACTATATATTCGAGGTGTTTGATCAGAACCACAACGGAACTATTGACTTTACCGAGTTTCTACAGGCGCTGTCGATTACATCGCGAGGCTCGTCCGAGGAGAAGCTCAAGTGGGCGTTTGAGCTTTACGACATTGACGGTGATGGGCTGATTACCAAAGACGAGATGCTGCAGATAGTCGACGCGATATACCGAATGGTTGGCAGCATGGTGCAGCTGCCCGAGGACGAGGACACGCCCGAGAAGCGCGTTGATAAGATTTTCCACCTCATGGACACCAATAACGACGGCAAAATCGATCTTGCCGAGTTCAAAGCGGGCTCGCACCGGGACCCACTGATCATGCAGGCTTTGAACCTGTACGACGGCCTTGTATAGCTCATTTTATTTCCTGCCTGTCTCTCTAGTCATAGCTTTTCTTTATGTTACCACTATAACCCGTATCCACATCCGTGAAGCTTGCACGACTGTTGATCCATAATGTGAAGCAGAAAGCAGTATGGGAGCAGCACAGCTTTCATGCTTTTGGAAAAATAAACAAAACATTTTCTCTTCCTGTTTATTTCAATTTTGTATTTTTCTTCTATTTCTCATTTGCAAAATGGAAAATTCAGAACCCATTGTGAGCGACACACAGACAGTAGACAGCGTGCGCTACCACAAGCTGCTGTCAGTACTGGACCGGTCGCTGTCAGCGGTCGTAGACACGTTCAAGTTGGATGATCTGCGCATAGTATTTCCAGACCTGGCTCGCGAAATTCCCGGAAAGCTGGCTGACAGCCACGAGCAAATCAGCTCGTATATACGGAACTCGGCTAATTCAGACTTTCAAGCGATTCTCATGCAGTACGAAATGAGTGACAAGCTAGCCAGCCTGGACACACTTGTTAAAGAAGCTGCCGAACGCATGCTTGCATCTGAAGAGCGGCCCATTCCTAGCTTATCGCCTGAATCGATCAACCGAAACCGCTCAGCAGCTATCAAACGCGCAGAGCTGACCAGGCTAAAGGCGCAGCTTGAGTTGGTGAAGGATGAGAACGCCCAGCACCTTGCTGAATTAAGCAAGCAGCGTGCAACACTGAGGGCCGAACATGAGCGGTTGGAGAAGACAATTTCGCTTGTTGATAGTGTAAGTTGGCGTAATGGACATGGCTACAATTCTCAAAGTGACAGATACTAACCACAACTGAAATTATTATTGCAACATTAACCTGTAGATTTCAGACAGCGCCTAGTGCAACCGCCAACTATTTTTAATGTTCCAATAAATGCGGCCTTCAGTAACCTCCCCTGCCCCACGCACATTCAGGACGTGGGCAGTCACTTGATCGGAGGCAGCGTCAATCGTTGCTGCTGCTATTGGCTGAGATAAGCCCGGTATTTCACGAGGCTCTGCGTAAAACTGCTAGACTTTGAGTGCTGACTTGCAAAGTCAGCAGCGCCACCGGCAAGTACTGAGAAAGTCGGTTCAGAAATTACACAGGCGACCTGCCCTGGCTGGCTGAGTGACCCGACATGGCTGACAGGGCAGAAGGAAGCTATCCTTCCACTGGTCAAAATGTACTCAGAATTAATTCTACTGGCTGCAGAGTGCGCCTGAAAAAAAGCGCCCACACCAAGTCAAAGGCAGAGTTTGGATATTAAGTCTGCCTTTTCTCTCTCTCTCTTTCTTTGGCTCCGTGTTTTTTCTATTACTTGCTACTCAATTTATACACACTTCGAAGTCTATTTGGCAGCACCGTTTCTTGTCTTTGCCTCACCCGCACTGTGCCATTACCTGTTCTGCCCCCTGCAATTCGTTGTGCTCATTCGCAGCAGTCAACCGTGCGCACATATTTTCTCCCTCCCCTTATCCAGGCGAGGAAGATACCTACAAACGGCATCGCTACTTTCTTTTGATCGCGCAGCACTTGGTACTCTAGGCGAGGATGGCGCCTATTTTGCTGAAAATCAAGGGCACAAAGCTGTTCTCGCCATTCGATGAAATCGAGGATGTTGGCGACCTGTCTACGCTATGGCGGGTGTGCACCAAAGTCAAGGATTCGCTTGAAAACGGGTCACGACTCGAGAATCTGTCATGGAGGCTGTGGCATCTGCATCAAACGCTGGAGGCACGCGGAAAGGGCAAAGACTACCGCAAGCTATCGCCAGCTACTACAAAGCAGCTCGAAAAGACCATTCGACGCCCGCAGCTCCCAGCTCCAAAACCAATGCATATCAAAGTTCGCCTAGGAAAGACCAGCGAACGTACTGAGGCGTCGGGCTCTGCGCGTGCCAAACACCCTTTGCCAGCGCAGCCTGGCACTGGTTCAGACAGTACTTCTACAAGCGCTGCTGCTGTTGCTTTAGGCCGTACAAGGTCTCCTTCTGACTCTCGTAGTGGTTCTGGCGCAGCTTTAAAGAATTCGGGTGCTGCACACATGCCCTTGGCCAGTGGAGTGAGTGAAGCTGTTTCTCAACCTGCGTCAGTTGCAGGATCATCAGTCTCGCCGCCATTGTTGCCAGCTGCTGAATCAGGCGCATGCGTACTTGAACAAACCGATGAAACAGAAAGCTCGCCGATTCCTGACATTGCTGCAGCGGCTGTTATTGCAGAATGTCCCAATCAGACAGCTACGGCAACGGCAACGGCAGAGGCTTCTGCTGGTGCAAGCGCGCATACCAGTGCACCAGCTTCGGGTCCTGCGGAAGAGGTACATGCATCGGATTTTATGTCATTTGGACCGTCAAGCTTTTTGTCCAACGGGTTTGACCTGGATGCGCCGCAGATTGAGATTACGCTTGACGACATCTTCTCGGCCAGCAGTGCTGACTGGTCACAATTTGGGTTTGCATCGCTGGCAAGCAGTCAGACACTCGGGATGGCCATTCCAGAATATGGCGGTGCTGGCGGCGCCGCGGCTGGCAGTGGCGCTCCTGGGATGTGGAGCGGGATGCCGTATTCGGGGCCAATGCCTGTAGGTGCACCTTACGGGATTGGGTCTGCACATGTGGGTCAGGAGCCGCCAAAGGATCACGATGGACCTATATGCGACAACTGTAGTGTCACATCTACGCCGCTGTGGCGCCGCTCTGCCGACGATACACTGTTATGCAACGCCTGTGGTCTTTACTACAAGCTTCACCGTACTCATCGACCAAAGTCTTTGCGCACAAATTCTACCCGCCGCGACGGCGCTGAAGACAACGTGCCCAAGGCTGTCTGCACAAACTGCAAAACCAGCAACACACCGCTTTGGCGCCGGGATGAGACAGGTCAGCCGCTGTGCAACGCATGTGGGCTGTACTACAAGCTACATAAAGAGAACCGCCCGATTGCACTGAAATCTGACGTTATCCGCAAGCGCCAGCGGCACGATCCCGCCGCGAGCAGTTCGCGAAAACGACAAAATCGCGTCACTCAGAAACAGCTGGATGCAGCTGAGAATTCGGGCTCTGCTACACCTGTTGCCAGTTCGTCTAAAACCATGCAAAAGGATAAGCACCGACCTGACCCGATACACATTGAGAATGTACCAGGTTACCAAGAGCAGCCACCTCCGCTGACTACCAACTCTATTGTTGCATCTCGTGCTACGCTAATGCACGGCTCGCCAATGCCACAAACTGCACCACCAGTCTCGTATTCAGCCAACGGCACACAGCTGCTAAATGATCCCGAACCTGGTGGTAGAAACGACGATAGCAGCCAGCAGTGCTCGGAATACGGGCAAAGTTACAGTTATGCACATCGACTATCAGGTCTGCTTGGCGAGTATCGACGAAGAAATACTGGCTCCGAGTTGACAGCCATGTCGAGCCATAACCTAGACGGATTGTCTGCGACTGATTCTAGTCAGCCGCCATATCCGCTTCAGCACGCAGCAACGCTACCTGCCCACCGCTACGATACGCATTCGGCATCAGATACCTTGCATAACGGCAACAGCTCGTCACAAGCAATTGGCTCGATTAATATTCCTACTTCGCCACCACTAAATGGGCGGTCTGATTCTTTCTTTAACCGAGGATTCGGGTTTGGTGAGCGGCCAAGTGATTCACAAGTGACGACTGCGGCTGCACAAATGCACCTGCCGCCGCTAGGCTCATCTCAAAGCAGCAGCAGACTTGGATCTGGAACAGGTGCACCGGGAATGCTACAGTCATCAGCGACATTCCAGCCAACTAGCAGCAGCAGTTCGTTGCATGCCGAGGCATATACCCAAGGCCGACACTTGTCAGAGACTAGCCATAATTCGGAACGTCAGCTGCCGTCGCTGGCCGAACTGGCATCGGCATCCACTACACATGGCCCTGAATCCTATCGCTACGCCAGACAGCAGTATCCGCCGCTCAATCCATAACGCTTACTTTTTAATTTTTGCTATCATACGTGAATGATTTCGTGTGTGGCAGATATTTACTGCAACTCATTAATCCCATAAACAAATTTACAAAAGTATAAAGGGGTTATTGTCAAATATACCGTGGTCTTGGAACTCTATCAATTTGCTTTATTTCCAATGTCAGAAGCCGTGCCAACGCTCGCTCGTATCGAGGTTAGATGCGAGACAGCCAATAATGAGTTTGCTGGAATAGTCCAGGAAACATGCCGGAGCAAGCTATATACAGGATCTCGGTTGTATGATTCCAAGAGATGGCAGGCAGCCGTAAAGCGACAAGTGCTTGGAAAAGTAGTTGAGACGGATCAGCGAATTTCTGTTAGTATTGGCAGCAGGACTGTCAAATTCACAGTCTTGGGTATACATGTAGCAGATGAACCTACCGACATACCATCGCCACCAACACGCGCTGGGAGAATACTTGCTGAAACATGTATTGTATATATCAAAGACACTACAATTAAACATGAATTAAATGTGGTCCCAGGATATGAGGCTGAAACAGCAGGACTGACACGCGAGATCAGTGGATACTTTAGCAGCAAACATCTATATCAGCATTTGCGCACAGAACCGCCTCAGACTATATATTTGTGCGGCGTGCCTGGAGTCGGTAAAACAACAATTTTGCAAAATGCGCTCAGACGACTACCATTTCCTGCGGTTCGTGGAGATCTAAGTGAAATCGTGGTTAGCGCTAGTGGCACAGAAATTGCCGATGACTATGTAAGCATGGCACTCAAGGATCTGGTTGACCGAGCACGCTCAGCGACGCCGTCAGTGCTTTTTGTGGATAATTTCGATGTCTTGGCAGACTCTGAGCAATCTGAAAGCATTACCGATTTGGCTAGTCACATTGTGAAGTTTATCGAAGGCATTCCAGACGGTGTGGTATTGGTGATCGAGTCAAGTGTTGGCGATGCAGAGCTGCCAGTAAGCATTCGCCGCTGCAACGCGCTTCAGCACAGAGTAACGATATCCGTACCAAGGCTATGGCAGCGTCGGGAGATTGTAAGATCTGTAATTGACGATATGCTGAAGGGCAGTTCAGATATAGAGGCGCTGATCGGACAGGTGGCCAATGTAACTGCGGGGTATGTTGCTCGCGATATTACAGCGCTGTGCCGACAGGCAGCGCTGCGAAAGTTGCGCCACCCTCCAAAGGCTGAGCTTGCTACTGGTGCTGACAGCCTTGTGCAAAGCATGCAGCAGCTGTCGCTAGCCAAAGACACCGAGCAAATGTTGCTTCCCGAGTGGCATGACTTTGAAAAGTCGCTACAAATAGTGCGGCCGTCACAACAGCTAGCATTTGAAAGTGCACGGCCTTCCAAGCGGTGGACGGATATTGGCGGCTATGAAGAGACAAAACACCGACTACAACAGTTTGTGCAGTTGGCAATCAGCGAGGTGCCGTCAAAGCTGGGCATCAAGCCGCCGTCGGGGATTTTGCTATACGGCCCGTCAGGATGTGGCAAGACAGCAATGGCGCAAGCAATGATTGGCGAAAGCAACTGCAACGTCATCAACATTCGCGGGTAAGTAATTTATTAGTTGGCGAGTATTGTTTGGTACGTGGTCTAATGTCAATGTATGTGCGGGTTCAATGAGACATAGATCAGAGTTGTTTTCCAAGTATCTGGGTGAAACCGAGGCCCGTCTGCGACAGCTATTCGAGGCAGCTCGAGCAGCCGCGCCATGCATTGTGTTTATGGACGAGGTCGACTCGATTGCGGCCAAGCGGGAGTGGGCGTCGGTGGAAAGTGGCGGGCCTGCGTTGCGTGTACTCAGCACACTGCTCAATGAGATGGATGGCGTACATGATACACGCGGAGTGGTGGTTATAGGGTGTACCAATCAACTGGATAAGATCGACGATGCTATTGCCCGGCCAGGTAAGCTAATGGATTTAACATTATGCACTGTAATGGCAAAGTCGCCTTGACATATAACTAATTGGCATGTGTATTACATAGGAAGATTTGACCAACTGGTTGAGATACCGCTGCCAACAGTTAACGATCGCAGAGGAATATTACACACTCTTGCCCAAAGATCACCACTAGCAGAGGATGTGAGTATCGACAGACTGAGCGAAATGACTGCTGGGTTCACCAGTGCTAACATTGAGCGGCTCTTTAACGAGGCAGGTCTGTCAGCCTTGCGTAGGGATATTAATGCTAGCACAATTGATAAATGCGACTTTGAAAAGGCTCTTATAGCCTGCAAATAAAATATGTTGCTAAAATAACAGAATAAAAATGGTTATAGAACTAGTACATGCCCATATACAACCAACACACCACTGGATATGTGCGTTGGTTATGATGATTAGCGACTGGCAGTTACCACTTTGATTATATTTTCTTGGCATCACTAAAAATGCTAAAAGACCGTAAGAAGCGCAAAACTGGTGTAGAACAGACATACTGGATATGCAACCAGTAACCGCTGCTCAGACATGGACAAAACAGTGACAAACATGGTTGCTGACGAATAGGTGCTCCACGCAATCGGAATGACAGCCGCCAGTGTGCCCAGTTGTCCCGTCTTCAAATCCATAGCAAGCCCAATGCTACCCAAGAATACGATCGGGAGCAAGCAGTATCCCAAAATACTGGCTGTTCGCATAACCTCAACGCCGTCCTGTGACATGAGATTGAGAATCGCCCAAATGCCCATGGTTCCCATCAGCGCTACACCATAAATGTAGCCAAACTGCGACTTGCCACTGAGCAGCAGGAATGTCCCCAGAACCAGGATAAACAGCAGCGGTCCCGCCATGTCTGAATCGTCATATATTTTGGTATCCAGCGGCTTGAACGGGTTCAGCACAGCCAGTGTTTTCGATTTGATGTGCTGAAAGTTGATACCCAGCTCTTCCAGCAATGGCGGTTCGTTCGGGAATCCGCCGGTGCCAAATGCAGCCAGCCACGAACGCTCCACTATGGGCAGTGCGGTGCCATACGACGACGCGTAAAACTCGTCGGCCGACCCCTGCACGCCTGTTCCGGTGGCTGTTGACGATGGGTCGGCGTACTGTGTCTGGTAGAACTCTAATCCATCGTTGGGATTGCCACCCGAGTACATTTGGTCCTGATCAAAGAGCACCGAATGCGCCATTTGTCCCGATTTTATGCTGTGTGAAATAGATGAATAAAGACAATTTCAGCGCCGTAATAGTACAGAGGCTCGTGGGTGCTGTGTAGCTGCTCGCTGCGATTACAACAGAAAATGAAATGTGAGAAACAAAGCGCGTGTAAAAGATATTTTCTTAACCAGCAGGCTGGCGGTGTTTAATTTGCCAACACGAGCAGTGGCCATAATCACAATTAAAGTTTTGAAAAATGTAAAGATGTAGATTGGCGAAAAAGGCAGATTTCAACCGCCAACTGCAATTTTAACAATTATTATTATCTACTTTCGTGACAGCGTCTGCAAATGTCCGGAAGAAACACAGACGCGTTTGATGACGCTAGTGTTGCAGGCTCTAACGGTGCAGCAAACGGCGGACCTGGGGGCATTGGCAACAGCGGCAATGGAAGCAGGCGACAGGCTTCCCAGAAGCAGGTAGAAAAGATTGTGCTTCAGTACTTGAAGACAAAGGGGTACCGGAATGCCGAGAAAGCACTGCGCGAGGATGCGATTATGGATGGCGCCGAGACCACCATTGGCGACCTGGCTAGCGTGTTTCCGGCTAGCGAAATGGGATCAGATGCCAACGTTCCAGAATGGGTGTTGTTCTACAGCGAGGCAGAGCAAGGAAACCCAGACGCCTACAGCCAGAGCTACCGCGAGCTGCGGCGGTGGACCGACAGCTCGCTGGATGTGTACAGACACGAGCTGTACGCGGTGTCGTTCCCGATATTTGTGCACGCGTACCTGGACCTGCACATGCGCGGGCTGCACGAGAAGGCAGCCGAGTTTATGGAGCAGTACAGCCGCGACCATGTGGTGCATCATGGCAAAGATATCGAGACATTGACGACGCTCAAAACCAAAGCACATGTGGAGGAGAACGCGCTGGCCAAGCTGTACCGCGAGAACAAGTACGGAATTCGTATGACGCGAGTTGGATTTGAGCTGTTGCTGTCGTTTCTGCAGGACCATCACTTTACGCTGCTGATGCGCACAGTCAACCAGTACCTGAACATCCGGACAATTGACGGCGCTGTGCAGATTGCATCCGAATCAGAAGCCGATGTGGGGATCACCGGCCATACGCAGAACCAGCTGGACCATTTCAACAGCCAGGATATTGCCCTGGGCAGTGCTCCGCTGGACCCGTTCGTTCGCGACGAGGTCGAACGCACACTACAAAGCGAGGCTGGGCGGCATATCAAAGACAGCACCACAGAGGAGGCGTCGGCGCTGCTGGACACATTTTCCCGGGCCAAGCAGGACAGCACGACAAATGCACTGTCGGCACGCGACGCCATTCCGATGCCGCCGCCGCGTGGAGTGGAGATTGAGCAGCAGATTGCAAATCTGAAGGCGCTGCGCAAGCGAGTGGCTCTAAGTCCAGCAGCGCTGCCGTCGGTGTGCATGTACACGCTACACAACACAGACAACACCATGAACTGTGCAACCGTCTCGGAGGACTTGTCGCTGATGGCCGGCGGATTCTCAGAGTCATACGTCAAAATATGGAGTCTCAAGCGGGAGCCGCTGCGTGGGTTCCAAAGCAACTTTGTTCCCAACTCGGTGAACAGCGAAGAGGATATGGAGGCGGTGCGCGAGAAGACAGGCGAGGACAGCCGCAAGCTGATTGGTCACTCTGGACCGGTCTTTGGTGTGGATATTAGCTTTGATTCCAAGTACCTGCTTTCGTGCTCCGAAGACAAGACAGCACGGCTATGGAGCTTAGACACGATGACCAACGTTGTGTGCTACCGCGGCCACAATTACCCGATATGGGACGTTTCGTTTGCGCCGCAAGGCTTCTACTTTGCCACGGCGTCGCACGACCGCACGGCGCGACTGTGGAGCTGCGACCACATTTATGCCCTGCGCATATTTGCCGGCCACTTGTCGGATGTGAACTGTGTGCGCTTCCATCCGAACGCAAAGTACGTCGTTACAGGCTCGTGCGACAAGACTGTTCGCTTGTGGGATGTGCAGCGCGGCAGTTGCGTGCGCGTATTCACTGGACATACTGGATCGGTGGATACAGTGGCCATTTCGCCGGATGGGCGCATCATGGCTTCGGCCGGCGAGGACCAGACTGTCAATGTATGGGACCTCGGCTCAGGGCGTCGCATGGAATCGCTGACCGGACACACAGGCTCTGTTTACTCGCTGGCGTTCAGCCAAGAGGGTACGCTGCTGCTGTCGGGCTCTGCTGACGAGACTGTCCGCGCCTGGGACATCAAAAGAACCTCCACTGCCAGCGACCACCCGATAATTGCCCAGCGGCAGAGCGAGCAGGAGCAACCTAAAGCAACCGACCCTGATGCGATGGATGTCGATAGCGATGGCAAATCTGCAGGAAACATTGCGGGCAGCCCAGGAAAGGACAAAGCTGACACGGCCACCAACGGCGACAGCAAGAAGCGTGATGCTGCAGGGATCTGGAAGTCCAAGCGCGTGGCCGAAAGTGATGCGCTGCTCAAGACGTGGCGGACAAAGAGCACGCCGGTTTACAACGTCACGATGACCAAGCGCAACCTCGGAATCGCCATAGGCGCTTTTACGCTCTAAGCCTTAAATGGCAAAATACAGGTGAATTGGAGTGTTATTACATATTTTAGCCAAACTTTGATATACCAGGCTTCTCCCAGCCCATGAAATCGCCGAGCTCCATATATGGATCATCGGCGTAATGATTGTAGCCCACCGGTGCAGCAGGCTGCCTGACTGTCGCGCGCTGGAACGGAGGTCGAGAACTGACAACTGGTCGGACCCCGCCGCCATGCGGTTGATTTGGCCGTTGGGGTCCGGATGTAAACATTCGTGGCATCGATTTTGGAATTGGTTTGGGCATTGTGCTGTGAACTGCAGACCGGGATGGACCGACAGGCCGGATCGAATGGGCTAGACCAGCAGGGCGAATAAAATGGGCTGGACCGGCCGACCGAATCGGATGGGCTGAACCAGCAGGACGGATCGAATGGGCTAGACCAGCAGGGCGGGCTGGCATGGGCGTAGCAGGACGAACTGGACGTGCTATATTCCCACTACGTGTGCTGGACTGCTGAGCTGGAATCCCAAACTGGTTTACATACAAGTCGTGCACGTTGTTCTGGCCAGCAGTCCGCAAATCATAAAACCCTTCCAGCGGCGAGGAATATCCGTCATCGCTGGCAGCATCGCTCATGTCGAGGTGCAGCCCAATACTGCTGTTGCTGTCTGCAACCCTCGTCACACCAGCATTTTGGCTTTCGCCAGCAGCAGACTCAGTAACTAGGTTATCGTGGTACCACTGCGTGACGCTGGTTTGAGTGTATTCCTCAGTCTGTGTGTCTTTCTGGAAACTTGGATGTTTGTCCAGCGGCGTGCAAAACTCGCTAATAGGATCGCTAAGCAAGTCAGTACGGACAGGCTTTAGAACTCGCGGGTTCACCACCGCTGGCGGCGTGGGTGTAAGCATGCGGCGCGGAGTCTCAGGAATATAGTCGACAGGGCTTACGGGCGGCGAAGACGCTGGGATGGCACTCAATACGCTGCCGTGTGGCGCGCTGCCAAACACAGTGTCGCCCGACAAACTGTTGGACATTATCGGCGACGCCAGCTTAGCCTCGTCATCGGTATCCTGCGAATCAATCGCCAAAACAACAGTCGAAGAATCGTTGCTGTTGAATCTCCGTATGGTAGGGCTTGAGCCACGCAGCAGCGACGGCGACGACTGAATGCTATGTGCCTTTGCCGGTCGCACGCACGTGCGCTTCTTTGGTGTGATCGAAACTGCTGCTTGAGCTGTACGCTTCATATGTGTTGAACGTATTTCAATAAAGTCATTCTCATCAGTATCCAAAACCACTGGCGATGCAGCAGACTTGCTCTTGCGCGTGCTGCTTTGGCTGGCATTGTGGGCAGGACGGGTTGGCGTTTTGGCAGTGCCTTGTGACGCTACTGGTGTCTGTTTGCATTGCTTGGTCTGCGAGTGGCTCTGAAAGGGCGACACGCATTCGACGTCGTCGCTGTCGCTACTGGCTATAACCTGTAGATCAGAGGACTTGTACCCCGATAGCGTCTGCGCCTTTGTCCGACTTGGCGGCGCTCGCAGCCCTGTTGAGGCCGCCGCTTTAGCGCTATGCTGGCGGATGGGGTTGCTGAAACTCTTGCGCATTGCGCCCAAACGCAGGGCATAAATGTTTTATAAAAGTGTAACTTTAAACCAAAAGAAACAGAGAGAGTCAAACGCGCGGATCTTTGACACTGATCAGTAAAAATCCAGGCTGGGGTAATTACCATTGGTTGATTCTCAACGATATCGTGTTTAGCTGCAATTTCTGTACTTTATATTTGTAAGAGGCTAATTTGTGCTTGGTAGAGTACTTTTGTCTGTTTTCTGTTTTCTGTTTTAGAGTGCGCAGCTGTTTAATACACACAATGGTTTCGCGGACGCCTGCTACCGAGCTAGACTTTGCTTTGTTGTCCGAGGCCACATATCGATTGGCCGATCAGCCTACACACATAGGCCACAAGGTTGCCAGTGCACTCGGGGTTATTGAGGAGGCAATCGAGCGATACGGCACAGAGCACATTGCGCTGAGCTTCAACGGCGGAAAGGACTGCACTGCCCTTATGCACCTGGTACGCGCAGCACTGCACAAATACGAGACAAGTCACGGCATTGATAGCCGACCGCTAGTTTCACTATACGTGCTGTACAAGCGGTCATTTTTTGAGATTGACAGGTTTGTCAAGCAGTCGGTGGCTCGCTACAATCTGGATCTAGTTGAAAAACAAGGTCCGATGCGACAGGGTCTACAGTCATTTAAACAAGAGTATCCGCAATTACAAGCTATTTTTGTTGGCACGCGCAAAGATGATCCGTACAGCAGCAAGCTCGGCGCGTTTTCGCCGACAGACAGCGACTGGCCACGGTTTATGCGTGTCAACCCGGTGCTTGACTGGACGTTTGAGGATATCTGGTCATATATACACAGCGACGGTGTTCACTATTGCTGTCTGTATGACCAGGGCTACACATCACTGGGTGATGTTGACACCACTACAAAGAACCCAGCGCTGCTGAAGGATGGAAAGTACCAGCCGGCATGGTCGCTTGCCCAAGGCTGTCTAGAGCGTAGCGGTCGCTCATCAGCAAGCACCAGAAGCCCCTCCTCTGAGTCAGCGTTGCCTATTCTAGCCAAAAGAACAGATCTAGAACACTGCTGACTGCTGTGTGTTGCAGTACATTTTAGATCATGTTAATATATAAGCTATGTGAGCGGTGCGTCACTGGAGTGGATGGTTCATAACCACTGTTTGGATATATTCATTCTGTGACAATAGATGCGTCGGCTATTCCTAACCATTGTTAGACTTTCTCACGTTTATTGGCACCTGACGTTATGGCTGTTATACTGCGGTTGGTTGGATCAAGATATGCCAGGTTTTCTCAGTACCGTCGATTAAGAATCAAAAAGATAATCAAGACTGGTCGGGCTGCTGTTAGCCAAAAAAACTACTTTCTTTCACTAAAAGTTTAACAGGAATAAAAGTTTAACAGAAATGCTAATGCAAGGCATGCGGAGAGCAGGGCTGCTGGGAGGTGCGGCGCATTGGCGGAGAGCAGGGTTGCTGGAAGGAGCGGCGTACTGGCGGAAGCACACGGCAGCAGACAGCGTGCGTTTGTACTCTAGCTGGCGGGACAAAGTTAACAAAGGCAATCCATGGCTGAGCAATAAAAAAAAGAAAGGAAAAGACTCGGTGGTTGCTGACCTTCCCAAATCAGAGCTTGTGTATGGGCTGGCGTCAGCCAAGGCAGCGATATGTCAAGGACGGCGAACCATTCACGGGGCTTATATACAGAGCGAGACGGCGGGCGATTTGTCGCGGGACCGACTCAAGGAAATAGTGGCATTGGCGGCCGAGCACGACATTCCGGTGGTTGAACGCAGCAAAGATATTTTGGACACGTCGGTAAACGGGGCCAGCCACCAGGGCGTGGTTCTAAAGGTCAGCGCATACGACGCACAGCGAGTAACCAACATATCGCGGGTGGAGGCCGATAGTTACCAAGTAACCACGGCAACAGAGCAAACGATACGGCAGCCGCGGCGGCGGTTTCCCCTCTGGGTGTACTGCTGCGGACTCCAAGACACTCACAACTTTGGATCCATTATTCGCTCAGCGCTGTTTTTTGGAGCGGACGCAATTGTGGTCCCTGCGTACGGAGCAGTCAAGCCAACGTCGACGGTGTCCAAGGTCAGCTCGGGAGCAATGGAGTGCATCGATGTTTACCGCGTGAGCGACCACGAAAAGCTGCTGGACCGGGTGCTGAACAACGGGTGGAGTATTGTGTGCGCCACCACAGGCAGAGCCGGCAGTGGCCAGCAGCATTCCGTAGACGCGTTGCCCCGACTCAATGCACCAACAATTCTGGTTATCGGCAACGAGGGGAGCGGCATTCCTGACGATGTCGCCAGCCTGAGCAGCATGAATGTCCACATTCCGGCGCGCGCAGAGCTTCCCAGCTACATAGACTCGCTGAACGCCGGCGTGGCGGCAGGAACCATTCTTTCAGCCATAAAATTCGAGGGCGAATGAAGTTTTTTGTTTATTTGTTGTCTATGTGACATAATCAGCACTGCGATTATTTACCACTTTGGCTCTGCGTGCGTTCGCGTTTAAATAAAAATAGGGGCTTGTTTGCTCATTGGTCCCTTTTTCTCCTCTAATTATTTTTGATCCCTACTCCAATATCCTTGCTCGTGAGGGAGTGAGCGTTTCAGTATTATTCGGCTATCGTAGCTTTGTCAGTCGCAGCTTGCCATATCAGTGATACAGATGCTTGAAAGCGCGACACACGCGACGCCGTCACGCAGAATTAAGCAAACGCTTTTGTGTGTCGAGCAGCCAACACTTTTGCGTATTGAACAGTCAGCACTGTCGCGCAAGGGACAGTCAACGCCGTCCCGCAAAGAACAGCCACCGTCACTTAAAGAACAGCCAACACCGTCACTTAAAGGACAGCAACGACGTACACCACGCAATACAGCACGACCAATCGTACCGCGCGAAGAGGAATGCTGGCCAGTAACAAAGCTGCTGGACAAGTATCCAGAGCTCCGATTTGAGCGGTGGCTTCCCAGCGTTCTGCGGTCGATTGAAAAGAGCAGCGGCGCAGTGTTTGACGAGCGAGTGCAGCGGGGGGTACTTGGTAATATCCTGTGCATGTGGTGCGGTCGCGAATGCAAGCGTAGCGGTGCATTGTTCTGCGATTCGCCGCGCAGCCAGTTTGGAGACGGCTGCGAGCACGAGCATCGAATGCGGCGCGACGGCCAGTACGTCCGCCGCCAGCTGTTCCTGCGCGACGGCGGCGCGTGTGCACGCTGCGGAATCGACACACATGCTTTGTTTACGCAGGCCACAGAGTGTCGAACGCTGGAGCAAAGACGCGCTATGTTTAAGCAGCTGGCGCGCCAGACATCGCCACAGTGGCTGGCCAAGGCCCGTCGGCCCCTGGAAAGCCTGGATTATGACTTTACCAGCGGAATGATGTGGGAGGCTGCCCACGTCATTGATGTGCGTCATGGCGGCGGGCTGTGCGGCCTGGACGGCTTCCGGACCCTGTGCACCCCGTGCCACGCCGAAGAGTATGTGCGCATTTATGCCCAGGATCTGTGCGATCTGCCTCTGTCGCCTGTCCGCACCAACGCTCCTGGCGCACAGGCTGTCAATACGCCTGGCGTGCTGGCTGCCCGCAAAGCCAATGTGGTGCGCTCCGCCCCGCGTCTGCCCGCCAAAGAATGTACGCAGCTCATTCTGCTGGACAGCTCGCCTTCATCTACGTCATCATCCCCACTGCTACCGTCACCAATCCGCATTGTCTGTCCACAGTCTACCTCATCGCCTCCGTCTGCATCATCGCCGACTGCTCGCCCTGCCCCGAAGCCGCTTTGCCGCTCCAACGCAGAGACACCAACTAAACAGCGTGGGCGCAAAGCTAATAAGGCGCCGGCCAGCTTGCAGCCCACATCTGCCATGTCGTCCAGCGTTTTGTCGCCGCCAAAGACGCCCACCCGACGCCTGGCTGCGATCATTGATCTGACCAGACCGCCAGCCCTGGTGCTTTCTGGCGATTCGGAGGTCGATTCCCTGGCTACCAAAATCACTACCTTTAATATCTCATCTTCGGAAGATAGCGCTGATGAAGTGGAGTTCATATATGTATCTCCCAAGCGCACACCACGCTTGCCGCCGGCCGTTGCGACACCCGCGCCTCGGGCCAGATCCAAATCCAAATCCAAATCCACTCCCAGATCCAGATCCAGAAGCCGCAGTGCTTCCACACCTAACGCCGACTGCAGTTCTGAGACTGCCGCCCCTTTATAACCTCATAGCCTTCACTACCACACTATTTCACTACATTTGCTCCTGCTCTTTTGAAATAATAAAGTGTCACTGCCTCTGTGTAATTTCAAGCGTGGACTGGATAAACGAGCGTGAGCCTGTGACTAAAATGTCCATGTTGGAGTGGTGGATAGCCGACGCTGGCGGTGGCGGCAGTGGTGCGTTTATCCGAGGGGTGCGTGTCGGCAACGATGCTGTAGAGTCGTTGCCCAGCCCAAATGACATCTTGCGCCGACCTCCGCTAAAGTTGTCGATCGATGCAGAGCTCTTCATGGCTGCTTTACTGAACGTACGTCCGCCTCGCGAGCTATTTGCCAGCAGATTGCTTGATGACGGCGATGGCCGAAGCAGCTGTGTAGGCTTGAGCGTTGGCGATGCCCGCGATGGTTCAAAGAACATGCTGTGGCTTCCCAGCCCTGGCGACCCCGCTTTGGGCGAACTGCCAACCGGGATTCGTCCGCCTGTCGTGACCATACGTGTCGCACATTTGGACTCTATCAGTCGCAGCGCACTGCCCAGGCTTGGCGCTATAAACACCTGATCTGTGTGCACACCGCTGAGCTGCGTCCAGAACTCACGCAGTACGTACTGCGACAGCACCGGAGGCACGCTCGACTCAATCACATGCGACTCGTTCAGAATGTCCGCCGCAAACACACAGCATGTCCACTGCACTCCTCGCAGCGGTGCATACAGCGCGCCCAGCATATCGCGGTAATCAGACACTTGCCACTGCCCGTCCGACTCGCGCCGAAACCGCACGGTCTTTATAAATGATTCGGGAAGATGAATCAGCAGAATCCGCGGGCTGTCACTGCCGCTGATGATGTTGTTGAACCATTCTCCTGTCTGTGAAAAGTCGCCAGGCGTCACTGCCCAGCTAAAGTGCCAGTTGGCCTGCGACTGGTCATCAGTTGGCGCTGTGTAGAATTGGCCGGTGCTGCGCGCCATTCCCAGCCCACGCAGCATCCACGACGGCGTGTCGCGCAGCCCATTCTGTATTTGAGTTACAAATGGACTCTGTGGAACTTGCTTAGTTCCCGCACGCATCGGACTCATTGTACCCGACGTGCTATACGATCCAAATGACTGCTTTTGCGTTCGCGTGCGCAACAGCTTGTGCTTGTATGCCCATGCCTGGCAGGCAGACAGCGCCAGAGCTGCATAATGGTGCTGCTTTGAACCAAATATCCCCAGCTTTGTGTCTTTGCATGCCGGAATCGATAACAGTGTCTGTGAGAGCTCAATCGTCACTCCAAACGCCTTGGCCAAGCTGTGCAGCTGTATGCGCACTAAATTTGGTTGCGCTGCCGAGATTACATGTATTGAATGTCGCATCAGGTAGATAAGCCCGCTGCGCCAGCTGTCAGGCAGGCTCTCCTCGTACGTTGGCAGCGGTTCAAACCCACATATTACCGTCTTTGGTTGGTACAACTCAACAATCAACCGCTCAATGCTCCAGACAGTATCTAATGTTGGCTCACTCTCCTTGATGTGCTCTTTGTTGTTACTATTGCTGCTGCTCTTGCCTGTCTTATCGGAACTGGATGCCACCGATACTGCTATTGTTGTGACGTTTTGCTTGTCGAATATCCGAAGCGCGACATTAACTAGCATTGCGTCCAGCCCGTCAATCGCCCGATTCAGCGAGGCGCTGGTGTGGCTGAACCGAGCCTTAACCTCAATCTCATAGTCGTGGCTGAACTTTTTAAACTGGCTTTCATCAACCGGCTCGCCGTTGATCCGGACGCGACAGTGGTGAGGCAATGTGTTGTCGCCAAGGATCACGCCAAAGTTCCAAGTATTATGCGTGTATTTATGTGACAGTTCGCTTAGCATTGCTTCAGCATACGCCAGCGTAGTGCCAGTCCGGCTGCTGTAAAATATAATTGCACTTTTCTCTCTCTACAGATGCATGCAGTCAATGCGCCATCAATAAAGTCAGCAAAGGCGTATAAATGCCCGAATAATGCACAAACGCAATTGCACTTACACTGGGGATGGGTAGACTGCCAATGTCCTGGCTCAAGCCAGAGCCCAAACCAAGAGTTGACGATATAAGGTGTGTCTGGTGGCTACCAATACGAGTGATTCCTGGGAGATTGGTTAGTGACGGCCGGGGCAGCCGCGACCGCGGGATAGAAGAGTCAATATGTGCCATATTCAATCAGTGTAATGTGTTGTGCTCAGCAACTGAGTGCTATCAGTCGGACAAAGTCAGCAGTGCGGAGCGAAAAGTACAACGTGTGAGCTTGGGGGAGAAAAAGAAACGTAGCAATCAATAGCCTGTCAGTTCTGACGGAGTTAAGGTACAATTGATCAGTCGTGAACAATGGCTGACAAGGTCCTGAATGGGAGGCGTGAGGAGAAGCAGATACCAAGTGGTATAACAAACAAGAAGGAGTGGACAGCTGAGAAGAAAAGGAAAATAAAGTCAAAGGGATTCTCTTTAATTGAATGCGTCGATCGTCAGCCTGTGGGTGCAGTCCGTTTTCTCTATCTTGCTTCTTGGATTATTTTTTGGCTTTTGCTGGTGTATCGTAAGCACATCTTTCTTATTTAAAGCCCGTTCCGATTCCACAGCCCTGCTCTCTTGGATATAGCGACATTTGGCACACTTGAGCTTGTTCTAGCTTTAGTGTAAATAAACCAAATCTGCGGCTAACCGAACACGTGGGCTGATTGCCTCGATTGTCATGGTATACAAGCCAGCATAAATGCTAGTTAAAGTTCAAATGCCGTGACGGCCAACCCCGTGCATGTACAATGTTCATATTGAACAATTACTCATTACTCGAGCATAAAGCTACAAATAAATGGGTAAAATCTTTTAATCCCCAACAAGGTCCTTCTTGTGGCCAACAGTAGGTTGCTGATTTTGAATACCCACATATATCGTAAGGACTTCAAGCATACCTTACATAATACATGCGCATCTGAGCTTTTGATATTGACTACCATATTATTTGCAGTTATGGCCAATTCGCGCACTCATTAAGCTATAAAGGCACAAGCAAGCAGCTCGACACTAGTGCAGATGCAATAAACAATAGCAACATTAATATAAAATCCAGTAAAATATATAAAGCCACAGTCTTTTGCGATTGATACTGTTTCAATGTAGCAATGCAGTATAAGCTTGGGCGCAACATAGCATCGCAATCAGACTCTACAAGCCAGTAGTTCAATATGCTATATTACTCCATGGGGTTTGCCCAAAACACTAGCGCTAAACTGCGAGCAGAACCTGCTGTCTATTCTAGACGCTATTCATGTGGTTTAGGGCACAAATTAATTAATGCCCGAATTAAGAATGGCCGACCGCTGATCATTTGAGCTTTTTGTCCTACAATCTTTTGCACAGATAAAATTTCTGTGCTCGTTTTTTGCCCCTTTGCTAATCTTTTTTGAGAATATCACGAATTGCCTGGTTTTACTTTCAATAATGCCGATGGACTCTTCGCAGTGGATTGACGTAGTCGAGGACAAGTTCAAATACAGCCTCGACCACTTTGTCATTCCTGACCACTATGAAAAGGATGTCGAGAGCATTCTCATACCCCATGGTTTGATTATGGACCGTATTGCCAAGCTAGCACAGATCATTACATCCGAGTACGATAACGAGCGGGTGGTTGTGTGCTGCGTGTTGAAGGGCGGACACCAGTTTTTCAGCGACCTTGTGCGGTACATGAAAAAGGCGCTGAACAAGCAGGGAAAGACGCTGCCGATAACGCTGGACTTTGTCCGTGTGAAGAGCTACGAGAATGACAAATCGACTGGTACTGTTCACCTATCGATGACCGATAAGGAGCTGCAGGATCTGCATGGAAAGGTACAAATGATTTTAGCCGTGTTTACAAGACGTGCATGAGCCACATTCCAATTGTCACATTGCTAAACTAGTGTTTGATGTGTAGAATCTACTATTGGTCGAGGACATTATCGATACGGGAAACACAATGAAGAAGCTGCTGGAAACATTGTCGCAGTATAATATAAAGTCGGTCAAGGTTGCGTCGCTGCTGTTGAAGAAGACGCCGTTGTCTTGCGGATACGTGCCCGATTATGTTGGGTTTGCAGTGCCTGATCTCTTTGTCGTTGGCTACTGTCTAGACTACAATGACATTTTCCGCGATCTAGACCACATCTGCGCGATTAGCGAGACTGGCAAGGTCAAATACGCAATTTGATTAGCTGTTTTTTTTTGAAGAATTGAAGGTCACGGTGGCTGTGGCATGCAGCTGTATGGTGTGATTAATGAGAATAAGACTGGAAAAGTTCACACAGAGTGCGAATACGATGGCACAATGGTCGCAAAGACATGTGATATCATGGAGTTGTATGAATACAATCTTAACAAATACAACATACTTTCGCCTTTTCAGCTTAGCATTGTTAAGAGCCAGTAGAGAAAAACTACAATAAAGCCATATGGATACTTAAGATGGCTGGGAAGTCAATTGTCTTTTTGGTTTATTGAGAAATAGGCCAAATATAGATGATGGAGGGTGTGGCTTCTCGATAAATGGCTGATCCCATTAGCAGACAACGCCATACCCTGCGGATCGATAGGCTGGAGCCTCTTTGCAAGTGTCAAAAACTCTTTTTAAACCAACTCTGAGCTTTGCAGTGCTACAGAGTGCACATTGCTTTTGCCATCGGAGCTTTGAATTTATGCGCTTGACGTATGTAGTTATTACGAACCACCATCGTTTTAAGAAAAAAAAAACAGGTCAAAGTAGCTACTCAATGCTGAATGCAGTGGTTGGAGGAGGTATAAATACAAGTCATATTTATGGTCAAAATCAGCCCATGGCAGTGCTGGGTGTAAACTAGGGGTAGTCTTTATAACTACGATTTTAGTACCGAGTCAATCATGCTCAAGTGACCAGGCCCGAGTTGAATTTACTTTCAGGGAGTAAAAAACAAACATTATTCGGTGAACGCGGAAAACAGGTGAGAGTACCTTGAAACAATTGAGCGGCTGATCTGCATGGTAGATATCATATGGGAAAAGTTGTTTTTAATGACCAATACACGTTGAAAATAGACAGCTAACAGGCAGAAGACAGCACATGTGTTGTGCATGTTTCCTGGCAAAGAAAAGAAATACAGGTGAGAAATGGGGAGGGCAAGAATGCATGAGAGCATATTTTTCAGGCAGTCTAAAGGCGCCAAAGAATCTCGCAAGGAAAATGCACCTCAGCGCGATATCCAGGCTTATGCGTGGATTCGGTTTACGCGTGGACTCAGTTTATGCGTGGACTCGGCTTTTAGAGTCAGGACTGTTGGAGCCCAGCCCTGGAAGAATAGGATCGATGAGGCGGTAGAGCGAGCCAATGAAGCCAGATCCACCCACCTCGCTGGAGCCACTGCTCGTTTCGCTGAGTGAGTCGCTGTTTCGGCGCCGCATCCGCGCTTTGGCGTCGTTTTCGCGACGCTCAATCTCAGCACATTCTTCCTCAAGGAGGCGGCGCAGGTCGGGGAACGACTCGTATGAGGCGAGCTCAGAGCCAGACTCCAAATCCATGCCGTTGGTCTGGCACCAGGCTCTGACGGAAGAGAGCTGTTTTACGCGGCGGCGCGGATGGTCGAGCGTCGAAGCATGCATCGTAGGAAAAAGGTCGAGGAGAGGAAAGGCTGAAGAAAAGTGGGCGGAGGGCGAAACCTTGAAGAAAAGACCAAGGAGCGCTTCTCTTTTTATTCCGGTCGAAAATGAACAGCAGCCCCTGCCTCGTTCTGCTCTCTCAGTGCGTCATAGCCACCCCCAAGTCATCGGGCACAGCGGCCACAGTCAAGAAGAAGCGGCTCGAGAAGTCCTTTTTTCCCGAGCCGCAAGCAGCACGGCTTGTGTGTTTGGGGCTGATGCAGCCCCCTGCCCGTTTTTCGCGTTCCGCCACACATCCACGCTTGAGTATCTCACTCACATACGAAGCTGTGTGTGTTACAACTGTGTAAAGCGATGTTCAGCCAGCTCAGCCAGCCAACAGCTCAAACACAGCCCCAATCAGAAAGCGGAAAAGAACGATGATGCCAAAGCGCCGTCATTTACGCAAAAGACCGAGATGACTGCAAAGAGGGAGCGCATTTGTGCATGCCACAGCGTGCAAAACAGAGCATTACGTAGCAAAGGCATAGTCCAAATATGCGCCTACGCACTGACCACGCGTTTTGCATTCCACAGGCGCTGCCGAATCTCGGTCCACTCGTCGTCGTCCCAGCACGCAGGAGACTCGGCGTTCGATGTTCGCACGTGCTGATTAGGCAACATTGTCAATGAATCAGGTGGCGTCGGGGCCCCTGGATGGCGTATGTCTCTTTGTGGTGCCTGAAACAGGCTTGGGTGTAGCACGACGTCGAATATGTTATATTGCATCACTGGAGCAGTTATATCGGCTACGGATACAGCCAAAAAAAATAAGGAGGCGAGAAGGGACAGAGAATGCTATGATTAGAGAGCAGGCACTAGGCTGGGTTTTATACGCCCGCACTTATCCGCCCATTTCTGGTCAGTCAAAGCTAAAGACGGAGCTCGCCGTCTGTTAAGATAGGTGACAAATATCACACAGCAAGCTGATGCACAAGCAGTAAATTGAAAGCATCAAATTAACATCTAAATTGAACAAGAGCCTAACATACCAAATCGCGATTGGCTAGCCACCACAATATCCCAACCAGAGGACAAGTACAAGCAACCACAGCCGAGCGCGCAGCTACACAAGCGCATTCAATAAATAAAGTCCTTATACAGGGGCAATGCGTGCATAGACATACATTCCCGAGCCAGGCTATGCAGCATATGCAGTGCCCTGGAGGTTGCGACAGCGAACTGAAAACTCGTTTACAATGGCCTTTGCCCGAACAAACGAGCGCGTGGCTAGCAGATGCTGCACAAACTGGCGCTTGGCAGCATCGTCAGCATGTGGCGATGGGAAGGCTGGCTGGGCTAGCAGCTCGGCAATCCACAGCTTGACAGTCTGTAGGTGGTGGCGCACCATGGCAAATAAAAGCTCGGCCAGGTTCGGCAGCAGCGACCGCGGATGGGCTCCACCAATTCCCTGCAGGGTCGCGCGCAGCCATTCAGGGCCAAACTCGCACCACAAAGAGGCCAGCAGCGGCGTGGCCGGCGATGTGCGCGCAGTGGTGGCAGTCAGACGAATTAGCGCAGTCAAAAAGTAGGCAGTGGGTTTAAGCGCCAGGCGGTTGGGAACAGCCAGCGCATGTACGCTGAGAGTGCACAAGCGCGCAGCAGTGGCATGCTCAACATGAGCTAGCAACGCAGGGCGCGTCTGCAGCACACGCGTGCACAGGTCAAACACATACTCGCTGACAATCGGCTGCTGCTCAATAGCTACCGGTAACGTCGCCGCTTCGCGCGCAAGCCCTGCACACACGTCATCAATAGCTCGCGCCAGCACAGAACCGAGTACGCGGTCGGTTGCGTCAGAGGTGGATTCTGCATCGGGCACAGCCACAGTCGCAAGCTGAGAAATGCTCTGTAGCAGCGCTGGGCACTGGTCAGCCCAGCGTGCACTAAAGACCGGCGCAAAGTCAGCACCAGGACGTGCTACCGCTACTGACCATGTGCGACCCACAAATGCCACAGAGTCAGCAAACGGCAATGCAAAGGCGTGCGGGCTGCGACGCACAGCGCTGTTGACAGTGGCCAGCATGCACTCTAGCAGCGTGTCGTCAGGCTGCGACATGGCAGTCAACAGAACTAGTGCACGATCCAGCACAGCCAGCAGCCCAATGCGAAACTCGTGCAGGGCCGAGTCTTGGTAGCAGCGCGCAGCATACGCCAGCACTGACGTAGCGTCAGCATCGCCAGCCAGCGCATGCTCCTCGACATCGTCGCCAAACTGCAGACCGCGTGCCAGGGCCTCAACCAGACGCAGGTGATCTATCAGGGCCGCAACAGCAGGCTCCGACGCAGAAAGCGACGATTCGAGCCGAGCCACGTCAACGCGAAGCGCAGCCAGGAGTGCCGACGTCAGCGGAAGCAGAGCAGCAGCGTGGGTGTCGGGCGGTTGAGCCAGCACTACTTCAGCTACTGCCTCAAAAATGCGTTGCTGCTCACGAGCAGGCACAGCAGCGCCAGCGCCAAGTACATCGCATGCGAGCTGCACTAGGCTGGCGGCGGCAACACCAAGCTCGTCACGGCAGCTATCGCAAATACGGCGTAGCGCCGATACAGCAGTAGGCACCAGCGCAGGCTCGTGCAGCGCAGTGGCTACGCTGGGCACAACCGCCGCCAGCAGCTCACCGCGCCCTCGCCACCAGTCGCCATACGCACCCACTACTGCAATAACTCCGGCCTTGAGTGACGTCAGCGCCCACTGTGAGGCACGGTCGCCATCGGCACGTACTTGCAGAACCGGTAACAGCTGCTGGGTCAGTGCGTCAGCAGCAAACAGCCGCGGCAGATGCACTGCCTCATCGGATGGCACCGCCTCGCCAATACTGCGCAGCGCAAACAGCAGCGCCTCGGCATGCTGCCAATCAGCCGTCGTCAGCGCTCCCAGCGCATGCACTTCGTCAACCAGCGCACCCAGCATGTCGCTGCGTAGCACGTAGTACGCGTTGAGCAGCGCGTCGCCAACCTCGCGCCGGTAACTCGCGAACCGCTCGCGCTCATCACGGTCTGCCGCCAGCCATGTGACTGCCGCTGGAAATGCGCTCTTTGCCACCAGCGCACGAAGCACGTCCGCATATGTGTTGCGTGCTGCTGCTGCTACAACTGCTGCTGCGCCAGGCTCGGCCTCGGCCTCATAGTCAACCAATGCCTCCTGCAGCAGGTACCAAAAGCTAAGGGGCTGATCGCTGACATCCTCGTCGAATCCGTGATGCCCTGGAAAGCGTGTCAGTGCCACCATTAACTGAAGGAATGCACCGACATACTCAGAGAGCCCTGCATCAGCCATGCCACTCACAATAAAGTCTGTATATGTCTCGCCAAACGAAATGGCCACAGCGCTCCATGCGCGCGCGTCGTGTCCAGAATCGCGTGCACTGTGATCCAGGATCTGGCCTACCCACTCCTGGCCAAGATTTTCTAGAACCAGCGTGCCAACGCTACGCGAATATTTTGCTGCTACCTTCATGTTGCTGACCATGTCGTCGGCCGCCGCTGCTGCCGCCTGGATCTCGTCGTCATCGTCGTGACCATCGCTGCGCAGCCGGTGCGCGGCCAACACGCACAGCTGCTGTAGGCACACGTCCAGTAGCGGTACAAACAGCGTGTCACTTGGCACGCCAAACTGCAGCCACTGCTGAATGGCCTTCCATGCACGTATTCGCCACACTACGCTTTGGCCCAGCTGCTCAAATGCTGCGTCGCCACCGCGTGCTGACCCTTCTAATCCTCGAACTACGCTGATCAGGATTTGCAACACCAATGGAAGCGCTGCCTTGACGTCCTGCACCAATCGCCCCTGCTGAGCTGCTGCCAGCGCAGTGCGGTTGAGCTCTTCAGGGAACACCTCAAGAAAATCCACAATTGCGGCGCCAGCCGACATCCCTGTGTTCTGTGCTTGCTTCTGTAGTGCTGTCACTACCGAGTTCAGAAACCCGTCCCATGCATCTGCTGGCATCAACAGTGCGTATGCCGCCAGCGCCTGGCTGAGCTTGTTCAGCACGTTCAGCGCACCGCCGCTGTTCTCCACTGCCAGCCGAATCAGTTCGTCTCGCAGCGCACTCTGCCGCTCCGCATCCAATGTGTCCCTACAAGCACAATGCCTTCTTTAATGATGACCAACCCTCCTAATACTGACCAACTCTCTTAACGCCAGTGCGCTCTGCAACAAGCACATTTACACTCTGCCATAAACGCCCACCTACCAGTCCCGCGATATCTTTGCGTGTAGCGTATGTGCCCCAAAGAACCGACAGTTGCTGTTCTACACTGCTGGAAAATAAGCCATTAGTCGCGCGTCTCCCATGCTGTGTTTATTTATGTCTTACGCGCCTTACATTTGACGCGAGCAAGTCAAACGCCAGTTGCCATGCCTCTGGCCGCTTCTGTATTTCTGGCAGCGCTGCCAAAGCCTCCTGTGTCGGCACGCTGAGTGCTTGCGCAAACGATTCTAGGTCAAAGCCCTCGAGCGCCATAGACTGCTGAATTATATTTTCAGTGTACAAATGCCAAATGCCAAATATGAGAAGCCGACTTGCAAACTTTCCACTCTTAAATAGGCACAGCCCGAGCCGGCTCGTGTGCCTTTTTCGGCTTTTACTATAATCTCTTTTCTTCTGCCCTCATATCGATCTGTATTTTTTGGTCTATTATTTAACATTTACCGTAGCAAGCTCTACATTTCGCTCTAGCTCGAGCTAGACTGTTTGTAAATACTCGATAATGCTTGGTGCTATTATGCGATCCACGGCCTCGTGCCGGCCCTGCGCCCGCCTACTCTATCGCCCTGCCACAGCCAGGTCGATCCACGTCGTAGCATCTATGCGCTTCCCGCTTACTTCAACTGCGCGCACGCAAAGCTACCAGCAGGCTGCAGGTTTTCGGTCCGCGGCTGCTCTTGCCAAAGAAGTGTCGGTAACCTTTATAGAGTCAGATGGCAACGAGGTTCAGGCAACCGGAGAGGAGGGTACTAATTTGATGGAGCTGGCACATGAGAACGACGTCGACCTTGAAGGTGCTTGTGAAGGTGCGTGTGCCTGCTCTACCTGCCATGTTATCCTCGATGATAAAATCTTTGACGATCTCCCTGAGCCCACCGACGAGGAGAACGACATGCTCGACTTGGCATTTGGCCTGACAGACACCTCGCGGCTGGGCTGCCAGGTGCTTCTGACTCCCGAGATGGAAGGCATGCGGATCAAGCTTCCGTCGGCTACTAGAAACTTTTATGTTGATGGCGCAAAGCCAGCACACCACTGATTATCTTCAAATAAACATGACTTGTGCCACAAGCCTAGACAATTAGCTAATATTAATTACAAAGAATGTAGTACACCATTCTTTTCTTTCTTCTTCATATTCTCTCTGGTTTTACATACTAATGCTGGCGCCTGCAGACTCCACGCTGGCTATTGTGCCGACCTTTAATGCACTTTCCGACATATACACCAGTGACCTGCTAAAGCATGCCGCGCGCTTTCAGCTGCTGACTGAAGCTTTTATTGCTACATACGGCTTCAAGCCCAGCTTTATCGTCCGTGCTCCTGGCCGCGTCAACATCATTGGCGAACATATTGACTACTGCGGGTTCCCAGTCTTTCCTATGGCCATTGTTCCCGACTCGCTTATTGCTGTGCGAGCCACCAGAGAACACCGCATTCGCCTGGCCAACATCAATCCAAAGTACCCCTCGCGTGAGTTTTCCTGCGAGTCTGGATCCAGTGTAACAATTAACAATACCACACACGAGTGGACAAACTACTTTAAATGCGGATACAAAGGTGCGATCGAGGCAATCGACTGCACAAACCCGCAAGGCATGGAATGCTTAATGGATGGTAGTGTACCCAGCAGTGCCGGTCTGTCCAGCTCATCGGCGATTGTATGTTGTGCAGTGCTGGCCACTATGAAAGTGAATGGCAGACTGCTGCCCAAAAGTGACGCGGTTGAAACTGCAGTTGCCAGCGAACGCTATATAGGCACTAACGGCGGCGGTATGGACCAAACTACTAGCATTATGTCGCAGTCGCAATCGGCTGTATTTATCGAGTTTGATCCTGAGCTCAAGATTACACCAGTAAAGTTCCCCTCTACAGATCCACAGATTACATTTGTCATTGCAAACACACTAGTCGTGTCTGACAAAGCAGTTACTGCCCCTGTATGCTACAACCTGCGAGTTGTAGAGACGCGCATTGGGGCGCTTATTCTAGCCAAACACTTGGGTATTGCTAATCGCGCTGCTTGTAAGGCCATTGATCCGCTGACGTTCAAGGTCGTCATGGACGAATATTTTGCTACACAGGATACCGCTGGGTCAGACGACATGCAGGTGTGGATTGACCATCTCGGTGCTATGCTACAAGCGTCAACCGAGGCATTTGGTGCACATCCCGACGGCTATACTCGCGAGCAAATGGCAGCTGTCCTGAACATAACACCGGACGCACTCAGCACTGTCGTGCACGAGGACCGATTTCCGGTGCGCGCTCAAAGGTTCAAGCTGCTACAGCGCGCTCAACACGCATTCTCTGAGGCACTGCGTGTGGTGAAGTTTCGTCAGATTTGTGAATCAGGCGATACTCGCATAAACTACTGCTCGGCGCTGGGCGACCTGATGAACTGCAGTCAAGACAGCTGTCGCGACCTATTTGAGTGCAGTTGCCCTGAAATTGACGAGCTGTGTGCACTGGCCCGCAGATCTGGCTCATTTGGATCACGACTGACTGGCGCGGGCTGGGGTGGCTGCACCGTGCATTTGGTTTTGAAAGACAGAGTCGGCAGCTTTATTACCGCTTTAAAGCAAGGATTCTACGCAAAGCATGTGCCCAATATAAACGATGAGGCTTTATCGGATGCTATTTTTGTCACCACGCCTGGAAATGGAGCTGCTTTCTACACGTTTGACTAATTTTGCATTAAAGAATAGTAACCAAACGTTCAACCATAATTATTAGTTAATTCTTCCATCAAACAAATTGATTTCGGTATTATCTTGAGAATCATCACTCCTTAATACTTTTTATTTTTTGGACAAAATGGCACAGCAAAATATGGCCAAGGTTCTGGTCGTGGGATCAGTTAACGGGCATTTGTCCGAGTTTTTCGCAAAGGTCAAAAATTTGGATGCAAAGTACGGGCCGTTTGCTATCTTGCTAGTCACAGGAAATCTGTTTGCTTGCGATTCGGATGATGGCAGCGAGGAAGTTAGCAGCCTGCTTAAAAATGAAATCAGCATCCCGGTTATGACCTATGTGGTTGTTGGAGACAAAAGACTTCCCCAGCGAGTGAGCGAGCGGGCCAGTGCCCGATCCGGCGAAATTTGTAATAACATGGTTATTCTGTCTGGTCAGGGTATTTTGCAGACATCGGAGGGCGTAAAGATTGCGTATCTTAGCGGCAGGTACATTTCGCAAGTCCTTGCTGAGCGACAAGGCGGCCTGGATGGCGGCGAGGACGAAGCTGCTGCCGATAGCAGTGATGAACATTCAGATCAACCAGCAACTGATCCAGTGGCTAGCGGTCCTGTCTACTTTGACAATTTGTCGATTTCAGACCTTGTATCGCAAGTAGCAGCTGAAAACGAGAAAGCACTGCAAAAAACAGTTGCACAGCCAAGCGTGGACATTTTACTAACGTACGACTGGCCGTACGGTGTACTGTCGGCACCTGGCACGGATAATTCACCAACTGCCACTCACTTTGCTTCCAACAAAATTTCTTACCTGAGTGCAGCAGTCATGCCGCGCTACCACTTTGCTACGGGTGAGGGTACTTTCTTTGAGCGCCTGCCCTGGAAGTACAGCGACCGCATTTGTGTTGGTAGCGGATCCATGGCGTCTCCTCACTTTACGCGGTTTATTGGGCTTGGCTCTGTATACGAGTCAAAACATGGCAAGCAACGGTGGTTCTACGCAATGAATGTTGTACCGTTGTGTAATGTTAGTCAAGGTATATCTGCACCGAACGAGCTTCCTGGGAATTGCACGGCCAACCCACTTTATCGCTTTGGCAAAATTGGAAGAACGTTGGACACCAAAAATCTTCCTAGTGTACTCTCTGGAATTGACGGAAACAACGACGCTGATGCCGCTCACCCGGCTAAGAACGGTCAAGAAAAGCGCGCACCGCCTCCGCTGGACTATACATGCCGTAGCTGCAATCTGCCAGGTCACTGGATCCAAGACTGTCCGATCAACAGACAGCAAAAGCGCCAGCGCGGGGATGGTGTGCCGCCACCTGGATACATATGTCACAAATGCAAGCAGCCCGGACATTGGAAGCCTGACTGTCCTACGGCTGCAACTGAGGACGGCGGTCGTGGATCAGCCGATGACACACTGGCAAAGTGCTGGTTTTGCCTGGCGAACCCTGATGTTGACCAGAATCTCATGGCAGCAATTGGAGACGAGGCTTACGTTGCCATGGCGAAGGGCGCACTCGTAGTGGGCGGCGCAGACAGCGCTGAATTTACGGGTCATACCAGTCCCATTCCAGGCGGTGGCCATGTTCTCATTGTACCCATTGTGCATATTGACAGCCTGCGCAAAGCGCGTGAGGGCCAAAATGAAGGAGATAAAAGTCTCTG
>JANBQW010000037.1:0-31967 GCA_027577515.1 Coemansia sp. RSA 678
GTGGTCTAATATTAAATATTTGATTGACATTTGTGGGTGGTCAACTATATTTATGGTGATGCTGGTAGGAATGATACATCCAGTAATTCAGTTTATAGTAAACCATTATATATTGTCTGCCCTCCATACAGAAAAGAACCAAAGTATCCATGCTCTATTTATGTTTTTCTGTTTTTCTGTTGCCTATACCCTCACCAACCAGGCGGTGCACTCAATTCACTCATTTATTGAACAAAAATTTACAGCACAGCTTATTAAAAAGAAAATTGAACAAGCATTTATTACTGGAGTTATTCATGCTCCTTTAACATATTTTGACAGTATTACTGAATCTAGTCTTGAACAAGCCTATAATGAAGGGACAATAAAGTTAATCAGCCAGCTTACTAGGTTTATACAGAGCAAGCCTGCTGCAGTAGTCGGTACTTTATTATCATTATATCAGACAGTAGGGAAATATCCATATATGCTGTTAATTGCTCTCCCAACAGTACTGGTTAATATTATAAATCAAAACTCTTACACCAGAGTATCCAATATATTAGAAAAGTATGTTGGCATGGCATATGAAAGACATGATACACTAACAAATTTAATTGATGATTGCAGTGGTTTGATTCGGATATTTGGTGTTGAAACATATTTTTCAAAAACCAACCAAGATGCAAAGGAAATGAAAAGTTTGGTTACATCACTTCAGACTAATTTATCGCGCATAACATATACATATTCAAAAGTTATTAATTCAATGGCGAACATGATACATTATATAGCTGTCTGTATGTATTGCAGTTTTACAAACACTCGGATATCATCAAGTGAATATACCTATTATGGTAATATAAGAGTTGAGATGAGTTTGTACATGAATCAGTTACTCAATATTCCAAATGAAATATTGGATATAATGACTAATGCTAATATACTTCGGCGTCATGCTACTATTGCTCCAGAAGCCCCATATATATGTGAGAATAGACCAGCTGCTGATTGGCCATCTCAGGGATTACTTGAAATATCCAATCTCAGCCTAAAGTATAGGCCAGATTTGGACTATGCCCTGAAAAATATAAACCTAACCATTAAACCAGGAGAAAAAATTGGTATTGTGGGTCGAACTGGAGCAGGCAAGTCAACTTTGGCTAAGGCATTGTTTAGGCTAATTCCTGAAGGCATTACTGGTTCAGTAAAGATTGATGGATTAGAAACTGCAGATATTGGTGTGGGTGATCTACGACCCAGACTGGGTATTATTCCTCAAGAATCAGCAATATTCCAAGGATCAGTTAGAGATAACCTAGATCCATTCAACGTTGCTTCAGTGGAAGATATCTGGGCTACCCTTATTAAATGCAATGCAGCACAAGTTGTAGCTCCGCCTAAACAGAAGAGATATGTATTTAGGGGTAATAATGTTTCTGAACGAGATGAGAGATGGCTAAATGCCAATATTCTAATGAAAGCATATTTAATAATGGGAAATCAAACACCATCTAAAATGTCCTCAAGTAACCGCAGCAACGTAACTCCACCATTGGATAGGGCAGCATCAAACGCTGAATACAAATTAAGTGGTGGTCAGAAGCAGTTGTTTAGTCTGTGTCGTATGATTATGCATCACCACAAGGTAATTGTGCTGGATGAGGCCACAGCTCAGGTAGACTTGGAGACTGACAATGGCATTCAACAGGTAGTTAGAAAAGAGTTTGCTGACTGTACCGTGCTAACCATTGCCCATCGGTTGGAAACTATTATGAATAGCGATAGAATTATAGTCATGGATAAGGGAGAAATTAAAGAAATTGGTCCGCCTGAGCAGCTATTACAGTCAGGGGGATATTTTGCTGAATTGGTAAAAGCCAACGATTTTGGCCAATATGCTGTTTCTAAAGAGGACGAATAAACATTTTTATAGGGATTTTATAGATTTTGGTAAATGTAGTCTGCTCCAAAAAATTGAGAAAATATATTATCTTGTGCACTTGTAATCAGAAATATATATTCTTGGTAAACCTCATAGTCTGCCCATCAGCCATCCATTTGCGCTACGCCAAAAGGATGTAGCTTGTCTGCCTCCCAAGTTATTTACAAAGAAAATCATGTACTTTACTGTTGTTTTAAATTGTTAAAGGAATTGCGGCAGGTGACAACAATTTGCAAAGTATTAAATAGTGAATATTTAAAAAATGTTTTAATAGATTTTTAATGTTGTTTGTGATTGGCATGGCCTTTATTCTGCGCAATCCAGGATCGGTGAATCGGCTCACCAATGAGGGGCTCGGTGGTTCGTTGCTCAGTTTTAGCGCTACGGCGTCTCAGTCCCCGGACTAGCAGGCAACAAGCAGTGCGGACGAGCTGGTAATATTTCGGTAGATTTTAGTATTATGGCAATAAATAATTTGATTATTTACTAAATTCCACAAAGAATTTCCAAAAATTTAATTCATAATGGAATATCTAAAATGGAACGTTTCCCATATGGATAGTCGATCCTGCAAGGCTCGCAACCTGGCCAGTTCCCGGAATCTGGCACATTTGCGTTGCCCGTTTGATTTGCACAAGTCCAAATAGGAGTTTCGAGCCCCCATCATGTATTTATTCTTTACAGTCGCCAAGGTGCCCAAGGTGCTCAAGGTAGATATGATCAACCCAAAACAACATGTGGTTTGCATTTCAGGTATACTTCTAGTTTGGTTAATCTCTCTTGCAGCTCTCTAGTCTGCCGCGCTGGAACTTGCAGCCAGCTTGCTGGCCTCCTAGCCGGAGACGTTGCCTGCCTCTTTCTTGTATTGGATGGGATGGGAATTCCCTCCGACAACATCAGCTGCAAAATTTGTTTACGAAATAATATTTTTGTTTATTTTAAACTTAAGGACTAATCAGCTGATCGCGTTGAGATATAAAGTTCAGACGGAATCTGACGACTAGTAGTTTTGTTTTCTCTTCACCTTCGTTTTATTATCCAAACCGTACAAGAACATCGTCTCTCACTATCAAACTCAATAACGCAGGAAACAATTATAGTATTTTGAAGGGATTGTATTGTTATTTTATTTTGCTCACGCACCGCATTTTAACATTTTTCAAAAGCATATAAACAACTCACTCAGTATGTCACGGTATTTTGGTTTCAAGCAACCGCCTTTAATCTATGTGCTAATTTTAGCAGTAGCAATGATAGTTGTGACATCACAAGATGCACTACCGATGCTCGGCTGATTGTATCCCGTAGTATCGGCTCTTTCATTTACTTTGATTAAATGGCCGACGATAAATGCTACCAACTAAATGAGCGTTTAAGCGCATTTATCGATTGAGCCAGACTTGGGGAAAACAACAAACGCTTTAAAAAGAGATAGCGCGCCCAGAGTGGACAATAATAAGGAAGCAAGTTTTCTTTAATAAACATCAATTCTCCTTAAAAATCTCTGGACTTTCTCATGTCTTGGGCCCTATTAGCTCCACATAACTTACGCAACAATAGTGTCGTACTATGCTAGCTCTATTTCTGTTTTGCCCAATATTTCTATACAAACCAGCGCTCCTACTCTTTTACAGTCCGACGGCTATAGATTCAGAAACTATGACACATTGCTTGCACTAGGCGACTCAGTTACCCAGCGTGGATATGATCCCAATACCGGTGGCTTTCTGGCTCGCCTTGCCGACCTCTACCAGCGGCAAATGGATATTATAAACCGCGGACTGTCCGGATACAACTCTTTAGGAGCCCTCAACATTGTACAAACCATTTTACCCAAGACAAGGCCTTCGTTTACAAAACGCTCCGCTTTTCTGCCCGCTCTTTCACAATGGATTCAACCTATGTCCACAGCCTCAATGTGGCAACACTGTGGTATCCTGCCTGGAGACAAATAACGACTGCAATTGCTTTTTATCTTTATAGGCGCCAACGATGCACGGCTTCCATCAAAAACAGATTTGAGCACACTTGAGGAGTACCAGAGCAACTTGCATGCTATTATTTTGTTGCTCAGAGACCCTGATTCTGAATACTATTCATCCAGTACTCGCGTTCTAATTATTACACCACCACCAATTGGCGAGCTTATGATCCAGTCATACACACCGACATTTGCAGCTGATTCGTTTGTGTTTAACAACCGCACTCGCTTGTTTGCAGAAATGGCTAAACAAGTTGCGCGTAAAGCTGGTGTTCCATCTATTGATTTGTACTCTAAGATTGAGAATCGCGTAAGAGAAGAGCAGGCAACCGAAGTATGGTCTTCAATATACAACGGATACGACAATTACTTAGTTGATGGCGTTCATCTAAACAACAAGGGTAACATGCTACTGTTCAACCTCATTATCGCTACATTCCAAGCAGTGTGGCCCGAGATGCTGCCAAAATCACTTTCATCATAAATGTTCAGTTGCATTTTATATATTTCTTCAACTATACAATTAAGTTGTTTAAAACTATGCTGAAACCCAAATACCGGCAGAGTATGTTACGAACAGTCAACTTGAATGCAAGTGGAGATATGGCGACTTTAAACCTTTTTGCAAGAGCATTGAAGTTAATTAACCCAAAATATTTACACAGTCCGCTCCACTCAGCGGATGCTATGGTAGCAGTGCAACCCGAATAGCAAGTAATAAAACCTTCCTTTGTTGAATTATTTTTATGACGTAACTGAGTCGTTAAAAGAGGTTCATCTTTTTAAATCCGGCACGCAAAAAACCCCAAGCCTTACGGGCAAACCGCCGACCTTCTTTGTCGTTTCTAGCGAGACAGGAGTGGTCTTTTATTCCGCCAAAAGTCATTACACAGACTTGGCGGGGAAAATCTGCAAAGGAATAAAAAATAAAATTTGATACACTTGCTCGCCTTTTCGGAGCACTTTAAATCCAAGCAAATATCTTTTCTCTACTCTTTTTGCAAATACTCGTTGAACATTTTCTTAAACTACACTAATCATGAGCTGGGTGTGGCCAACTTTAGGCAACTTGATGTTGCTATGCATGACCATAATGATTGCATATACCACATACAACAGTTCATCGTCAATTCTCACTAGACTGGACGGACGGTTTATGCGGCGCGATGTTGCGACTAGCTTTGTAAACATGACATACACATATCCGACATACGACATTCTGATGGTGCTTGGCGACTCTAATACGCAGTTTGCCAATGACCCGGCAAAAAACGGATTTGTGGCACAACTGGCCGAGTTTTACCAGCGGCAAATGGACGTGCTGAACCGCGGGTTTCGGGGCTACAACACAAGCAGTGTTCGTGAGATAATCGGCAGCGTGTTGCCCAAGACTAGTGTTGCCCAGGATAGTACTACTACTGATGACACATCCCCGCTATTTAAATTTGCCAACAAGCAGCTTAAGCTAAGCACCCGGGCTGACGAGATCACAAAGGCTCTGTGGCCGTACCAGAAGCAGAACTACCCAGGCATTTCAAACATAATGCAACTAATTATTATATTATTTGGCACAAACGACTCTCGCGTCGAGTGGTCTGAAGCATACAACCCAATCGACCAGTACGCCGAAGATCTCCAATACTTTATCACGCTTTTGCAAGACCCAGACTCTGAGCATTACTCGCCCGATGCGCGCATCATGATTGTTACACCACCTGTGGTAGGCGACCGCAAGATCCAAGAGCTGGCAAAGTCACGCAACACCGAGCCTGAATGGTACAACAACCGCACGCAGACGTATGCAGCCAAAGCAATTGAGGTTGCGCAGGCTGCTAACGTCGCATATGTCGATTTGCACACAGGGATGGAGGATGTTGTGGCCGAGTACAGAAAAAACATTAGCAGTACGGATGTTCTTGATGGGTACGACAACTACCTGATCGACGGCATCCACCTCAACGCCAACGGCAGCGCGATACTGTTTGGGCTTATCCACGATACGATTGCAAAGAACTGGCCCGAGATGATCCCGCTAACATCATAGTCTGTTGCATGATCTGAACTGACATTGTAGCCCACCACATGATCCGGACTAATCATGATTGCCGCAGTTAAGGCACGGAGCTGGGTTTCGAATAATACAGATGTAAACAAACTTTTGATCTGGCTTATACTTTTCAAAGCTTTTTTCTACATATTTCCATATACAAATCTACTCTTTCCACAAAATTAAAACTTTTAATTGCCTCATCTACAGAAGCAATACAAAAAAGGAGAGAGAACGATGGAGTATAGCGTAGAGTACGACGATCCTGAGCGCAACGCTGAGGGTGCGACTCGGGCGCCGTACTGCGAACCAGGGTACATACAAAAGTACCTGATGGGCATAGTGCCCGTGCTGCTGGGCGGCGCAGACGAGGTGGTTGACAGTGCAGCCCTATCAGAGGCTATCGCGTCCGCAGAGGGGCTTGGTGCGTGCCAGACGTTTGGTACGGACAGCAGCGTCTCAGCGCTGTACGTGTCGCGCGACATTGGCAGCGACGGAACGCAAGTCAAGTTTGAGGTGTCGTTTGAGCTGGCGTGGAAGCCTACGTATGCCGGCAGTGTGGCGGTGATCAAGCGTGTGCCAGTGATCGACACTCATGAACCAGTGGCACGCCAGGTGCAGGCGATGAACCTGCCAGGCCCAGCATCGGTCTCCGGCAACAATGAGGCGTTTACAGCAGCATCAGCAGCAGATGCAGACACTGAGCATGTGGGCGGTAGCAGCAGCGTGAACCCTTACGAGGCCCTGCATGCGTTTATGCGGTTTGCAGTGTCGCCGTACTTTAACGCGTATGTGTCGGCCAAGGAAAAGGCCGAGCAGCAGCACGATGGGCCAGGCGGGCATCGCGACGACAAGGACGCGCAGCAGGGCGTGCCGATGGCCAAGAAGAAGCTGGCAGAGCTGGAACTGTCGCTGCTGCATCTGCAACAGAACGTGGACATTCCCGAGACTGTGCTCAACATCCATCCAGACATTGCGCGCACAGTGGCCGACTGTCGGCAGCAGCAGCAGCGTGCGACGGTGGATGCGGTGGACCCTGAACTTTTGTTAGACTCGGGGTTCCTGAATCAGCTGCAGGGCGATGTAAACGGCTGGATCAAGGAGATTCAGAAAGTGGCCAAGCTGGACCGCGAGCCAGCGTCGGGGACGACCAGCCAGGAGATCAATTTCTGGGTGTCAATGGAGCGCGCGTTGGAGCGCATTGAAGAGCAGCTGCAGAGCGACGAGATTGTGCTGACCATGGATGTGCTCAAGGCAGCCAAGCGGTTCCACGCAACAGTGTCGTTCCGCACCGACACTGGGCTCAAAGAGGCAGCTGAGCGAGTGACCCGGTACAACGTACTGATGAAGGACTTTCCAGTAAACGAGCTGCTGGCAGCCACCGACATTGGGCGCATCAGCTTTTCGATCGAGCAGATCTTTGCTCACATCAACAAGAAGCTCAAGCTCACCGCGTATCCTGTGCGCCGCGCACTGCCCCTTGTAGAGGCGATTTCGCGCGACTTTAACGGCCAGCTGATCAAGGTGCTGAGCCATGTGCGACTGATGCACATGGATTACGCAGACTTTGACCGTTTGTTCCGCGACACGCAGGGCGCGTTTGACGCGTGGGAGACGCAGGTCAAGGAGTTTGCCAATCTGGCACGCGACATTACACGTAAGCGCAGCGAGAAGTTTATTCCGATCAAGATCCGCGCTGCGCACGCGACGCTACAAGAGCGGTTCAGCTTTGTGCACCAGTTCCGCGAGCAGCATGAGCAGCTTCAGCAGACGATTGTGCGCGTGATGGGCAGCAGCGTCGGAGACCGTGAGGAGAGCGGAGATGGATCGGCGATTGGCGAGATTAGGCTCGCGTACGATGGGGTGCGGCACGTGGACATTCTAGACGTGACTGCTGAAGGCGCAGAGCAGTGGGAACGCGCCGAGACCGCGTATAACGAGCGCGTGGCTCGCGTCGAGAACCAGATTATTGTGCGCCTGCGCGACCGGCTGGCGACTGCGCGCAACGCGTCTGAGATGTTCCGTGTGTTCAGCAAGTTCAACGCGCTGTTTGTGCGGCCCAAGATCCGCGGTGCCATCCAAGAGTACCAGACGCAGCTCATCAGCTCAGTCAAGGACGATATTCGGCGGCTGCACGACACGTTCAAACGCCACTACCGACGGTCCGAGGCATACACGATGTCGCAGCTGCGCGATGTGCCGCCAGTATCAGGCGCGATCATCTGGATCAGGCAGATCGAGCGGCAGCTGGACATGTACATGCGGCGCATCGAGGACGTGTTGGGCTCTGGCTGGGAGCTGTACGCCGAGGGCCAGCGCCTTCGTGCCGACTCGGCCAGTTTCCGGCGCAAGCTCGACACACGTCCACTGTACGACGCGTGGTTTGCCGAAATCAGTCGCCGTGATCTGACAGTGTCTGGACGTGTGTTTTTGGTGACGCGGCTGCGCGCCACAGGGCTTGCGTTCCAGCTCAACGTGAGCTTTGATGCGCAGCTCATTACGCTGTTCAAAGAAGTGCGTGAGCTGCTGTGGCTCGGGTTCCAAGTCCCGCACACGCTGGTCAATGTGGCGCGCGATGGACGGCGTGTGTACCCGTTCGCCGTAAGTCTGATGGAGACAGCCAAGATCTACCGCCAGACGAGCCACCGGCTGCAGCTGCACCCTGACGTGCTGTCCCTGGCTGCTGGATACCGCCGCGACGTGATGCTGTGTGTGGGCCGAGGCATGGGGCTCAAGTGGCAGTCGTTTGTCGCGTCGTCGGGGCTGTACACGGGCGCGCCAGACTCGCATGAGAACCGCACTGCGTCGTTTGTCGGCGAGTTTGCTGCTGTCGTGTCTGTGTTCCAGGAAAAGGTCGAGACCCTGATTTCTCTCAACGACGCGATCAATGGAGCGGTTCGTGAGCTTGAGCACTGTGGGTTCTCCGAAGAAGCGTTCCGTGCGGTGCTGGATCGCATTCAGGCGCTTATTGACCGGCTCAATCTGGACAACTATGCTAATCTCGAGCAATGGGTGGCTGAGCTGGATCTGCGGCTCGAGCATGTGCTGACGGCTCGTCTGTCGCTGGCCGTGCAGGCGTGGATCCGCGAGTTTACCCGTCCACCGACATCTGCTGATGGAGATGATGACGACAACAACCAGGGTGATCAGGACGGAGGCGAAATGGCGCCGCAGCTTCGTACGCTGGTGCATGAGCTGCGGATCCGGAACCAGGTCATGTACTTGGATCCGCCGCTTGAGAATGCGCGGGCGTCGTGGGTGCAGCAGCTGCACGCGTGGCTGGCAGCTGTGTGTCGGCAGCGGCGGCCACAAGCCACACGGTACGAGGTTGTGACACAGGGCGATGATGACCTGGACTATGACAATCTGACGCTCGAGTACGATCCAGGACAGACAGTGGGCACTTTGCAAAGTGTGGCCACTGACGGGCCGTCACCTCAGCCGAAGCAACATGGTGCTACGTACCGCGACCTACTTTCCCGTCTGCACAATGGCTGTGTGCAGCAGGCGTACGGTGCGATTATGGACATGGTGCAACAGGCATCGTCGTACGTACAGATCTGGCTGCAGTATCAGGCGCTGTGGGATCTGCAGACCGACTACGTGCTACAGTTCCTGGGCGAAGACCTGGCGCGGTGGCAGTCGATGCTGCTTGAGATCCGCCGTGCACGCTCAACATTCGACACATCTGCAACAACCAAGCACGTGGGTGCGCATTGCGTCATCGACTACGAACAGGTGCAAAGCAAAGTCAATGCAAAGTACGATGGCTGGCAACGCGAGATCCTGAGCAAGTTTGGCGCGCTCTTGGGCTCGTCAGTGCGCACAACGTGGCAGCAGATCGCCGAGGCGCGTCACAAGCTCGAGCAACATGCGACAGAGTCGAGCACGACCAGCGAGGTGGTTGCGTTTATTACGTGTGTGCAGGAGCTCAAGCGCAAGTGTCCAGAGTGGCAGCGCTTGGTTGAGCACGAGTTCCGGGGCGGGCAGCGTGTACTGGAGAAGCAGCGGTTCCAGTTCCCGTCTGATTGGATGTACGCAGATCAGATCGAGAACGAGTGGAGTGCGTTTGGCGAGATTTTGCGCCGCAAAGACAACGTCATCCAGGAGCAGCTTCCGACGCTGCAGCTCAAGATTGTGGCCGAGGACCGAGCCGTCGACGCCCGCATCGATGCGCTGTGCGCAGACTGGGAGCGCAGCAAGCCTGTACAAGGCTCGCTACGGCCCGATGCTGCCAGTGCCACGCTAGCGACGTTTCAAGCCCGTGCGACTCGGCTCGAAGGTGAGATCGAGCTGGTTCGGCGCGCCAAAGAGGCACTCGACATGGATGCAGCCCGTGACGAGCGTCTGTTGCCTGTGCAAGAAGAGCTGAACGATTTACGTGCTGTGTGGGCGGCGCTTTCTGGCGTATGGCGCGAGATCGACGAGCTGCGCGACACGCCGTGGGCCAGCGTGGTTGTGCGCAAAGTGCGGCAGCAGCTCGACCGGCAGCTCGCTGAGTCGAAGCAGCTGCCGAACCGCATGCGGCAGTACGCAGCGTTCGAGCATGTGCAAAAGACACTGCGTGCGCTGCTCAAGGCGAACACGGTGGTGGCCGAGCTAAAGTCAGAAGCGCTGCGCGACCGGCATTGGCGGCAGCTGTTTAAGCAGCTCCGGGTGTCGGCGACCCTGGGCGATCTGACCCTGGGCGGCGTGTGGGACTTTGACATTGCGCGCAACGAGTCAGCAATTCGTGACGTCATCACGGTAGCTCAGGGCGAGATGGCGCTCGAGGAGTTTTTGGCGCAAGTGCGCGAGACGTGGACTGGGTATGTACTGGATCTTGTTGCGTACCAGAACAAGTGCCGTTTGATTCGCGGCTGGGACGAGCTGTTTGCCAAGAGCTCTGAGCAGCTGAGCGCGCTGGCAGCCATGCGGGCGTCGCCGTACTACCGCGTGTTTGAGGAAGAAGCGGCCATGTGGGAGGAGCGGCTGAACCGTGTGCATGTGCTGTTCGACGTCTGGGTGGATGTGCAGCGGCAGTGGGTGTATTTGGAAGGCATCTTTGCCGGTGCTGCGGATATCAAGCATATGCTGCCAGTCGAAACATCTCGGTTCCAAAACATCAACACTGAGTTTTTGGCTGTCATGAAAAAAGTGTACAAGAGCCCATTCGTCCTCGACGTGTTGCAATTGCCAAACATCCAGCGCAGCTTGGAGCGACTCGCCGACCTGTTGGGCAAGATCCAAAAAGCGCTTGGCGAGTACTTGGAACGCGAACGCGCCTCGTTCCCGCGCTTTTACTTTGTCGGCGACGAAGACTTGCTCGAAATCATCGGCAATGCCAAAGACGTAGCGCGTATCCAGAAGCACTTGCGCAAGATGTTTGCTGGGCTGGCAGTCTTGCAAACGTCGGACGATTGTGCGCTGATCACAGGCATGGCCAGTCGCGAGGGCGAGACAGTCGAGTTTAGCACGCCTATTGTATTGGCGCAGCACAAGAAGATTAATGATTGGTTGGCAGCGGTTGAACGCGAAATGCGTGCGACGCTGGCAAGTAAGCATGGCGTGGCTGTGGCAGAGCTGAGTAAGATTTCGGCTTCAGGCGATGTTGCTGGGCTTCGGGCGTGGGTAGCAGAGACGCCAGCGCAGTTGGTGGTGCTGGCCAAGCAGGTTGTGTGGACGCAACGTGTGGAAACAGCGATGGCTCAGGGACAGGGTGAGCTGCAGGGCGAATTAGATGTGGTGGCTCGCGAGCTGCACGTGCTGGCCGATGCAGTGCTTACCGAGCTGCCGGCGCTGGAGCGCAAAAAGACGGAGCACTTGGTTACCGAGCTTGTGCACCAGCGCGACAGCATCCGGCAGCTGCTTGATGCGGGAGTATCGGGGCCGCAGGATTTTGGGTGGTTGTCGCAAATGCGCTTCTACCATGATACAGAAGCTACAGATGCGCAGTCCTCCGTTCTCGTGCGCATGGCCGACGCGCAGTTTGCGTATGGGTTCGAGTATCTGGGCGTGGCAGACCGTCTTGTGCAGACGCCGTTGACGGACCGGTGCTATTTGACGCTGACGCAGGCGCTTGAGCGGCGCCTGGGCGGGTCGCCGTTTGGCCCTGCAGGTACGGGAAAGACAGAGACCGTAAAGGCGCTGGCCGCGCAGCTCGGACGGTTCGCCCTTGTGTTTTGCTGTGACGAGAACTTTGACTTCCAAGCAATGGGCCGTATTTTCGTTGGCTTGTGCCAAGTCGGTGCATGGGGAGTGTTTGACGAGTTCAACCGGCTCGATGAGCGCATCCTTTCGGCAGTGTCGCAGCAGATTCAGACGATCCAGCTCGGGCTACGGGCTAACAGTGCTGCTAAAGAAAGCAGTGCAACAGGCGAGATTGAGCTTTTGGGCCACCGTGTACGGCTGCATCCCGACACTGGCGTGTTTATCACGATGAATCCCGGATACGCTGGCCGTTCGAACCTGCCAGACAATCTCAAAAAGCTGTTCCGTTCGTTTGCCATGGCCCGACCGGACCGCGGTCTTATTGCGCAAGTCATGCTGTACTCGCAAGGATTCCGACAGGCCGAGACATTGGCCGGCAAGATCGTGCCCTTGTTTAGCCTGTGCAGCGAGCAGATGTCGGCACAGCCGCATTATGACTTTGGGCTGCGTGCGCTGAAGAGCGTGCTGGTGTCTGCGGGCAACTTGAAGCGCGAGCAGTTGCAGCATAGCGGCGATGAGGTCGACGAGCAGGCGCTGGTTATCCAGAGTGTGCGCGAGACTGTGGTTCCCAAGCTGGTGGCAGCGGATATGCGGCTGTTGATGCGGCTGCTTGACGACGTGTTTCCGGGTGCAGCCGGCAGCGGACCGTCCAACGAGGCGCTGCGGGCAGCTGTGCTGGCCGAGTGTGCGGCTCGTCGGCTTGAACCGGGAGCCGAGTGGGTTGAAAAGGTGGTCCAGCTGCATCAGATCCAGGCACTGCACCACGGGCTGATGCTGGTGGGAGCAGCCGGAAGCGGCAAGACCGCAGCATGGCGTGTGTTGCTCGCAGCGCTGGAGCGCGTAGAGGGCGTGGAAGGAGTGAGCTACGTCATCGACCCCAAGGCAGTGAGCAAAGACGAACTGTACGGCACGCTCGACGCGACGACGCGAGAATGGCGCGACGGACTGTTTACGCATCTGCTGCGCAAAATAGTGGACAGCGTTCGCGGCGAGAGCGCAAAACGCCATTGGATAGTGTTTGACGGCGATGTGGATCCCGAGTGGGTGGAGAATTTGAACTCTGTGCTCGACGACAACCGGCTACTTACGCTGCCCAACGGCGAGCGGCTGGGACTGCCGCCAAATGTGCGTATAATGTTCGAGGTAGATACGCTAAAATATGCGACGCCAGCGACGGTGTCGCGGTGCGGCATGGTGTGGTTTGGCGCAGACACAGTGACGTTTGAGATGGCAGGGCAGCACTACCTGAAGACCCTGCAAGCGGAGCCCCTGCAGGGCGAGATCGACGGGGTGCCTGGAGGCCCTGCACAAACAGACGACGACCCTGTGATGCGCGTGCAGACGTTGGCGGCCCGGGTGTTTGCGCCGCACTTGGCAGCCGGCGGGCTTGTGGAGCGCGCACTCGTGCATGCCGAGGGCTTGGAGCATATAATGGACTTTACCCATGCCAGAGCCCTGAGCACGCTGTTTGCGCTGCTGAGCAAGGCGGTGCTCGATGTGGTCGAGTATGATGCGCAGCACAGCGACTTCCCGCTGGACGCAGAAGCCAGCTCGGTGTTTTTGGGGCGGCGGCTGCTGTTGGCCACCGTGTGGGCGTTTGCCGGCGACGGTGGACGAGTGGCACGCCAGGAAGTGTCGGACTATGTGTGTGGAGCGACCACCGAGGAATTGCCTGCAGGGATGACCGACGAGTCTATCACTGACTATGATGTGGGGCTGCGGGGCGGCGCTGTGGCGTGGGAGGCGTGGGCCGATAAAGTGCCGACCCTGGAGGTTGAGACTCACCACGTGACGGACTCCAGTCTGGTGGTACCGACAACCGACACGCTCCGGCACGAGTCCGTTCTGGCCGCGCTTTTGGCAGCTCATCAGCCTTTGCTCTTGTGCGGACCGCCTGGCTCTGGTAAGACAATGACTCTTTTGGCAGCATTGCGCCGACTGCCGGACCTGGACGTTGCGGCGCTGAACTTTTCGTCGGCAACAACACCGGAGCTGGTTCTGCGGACTCTGGAGCAGTACTGCGAGTACCGGCGCACGCCCAGCGGCACTGTTTTGGCACCGTCGTCTGTGGGCCGGTGGCTCGTTGTGTTCTGCGACGAAATCAATCTGCCAGCAGCCGACCGCTACGGCACACAGCGAGTCGTGTCGTTCTTGCGCGGACTGATAGAGCGCGGAGGGTTCTGGCGTGCTCGTGCGCATGCATGGGTAGCGCTGGAGCATGTGCAGTTTGTGGGCGCGTGTAATCCGCCAAGCGATCCTGGACGGGTAGCTCTGTCGCATCGGTTCTTGCGGCATGCGCCGTTGGTGCTGGTGGATTATCCGGGCGAGGCGTCGTTGGTGCAGATCTACGGCGTGCTCACTCGTGCGCTGCTCAAGGTACAGCCGCAGCTGAGGGCGTATGCAGAGCCATTGACGCGTGCGATGGTAGATGTGTATTTGGCGTCGCAGCAGCGGTTTACGCCCGACCAGCACGCGCACTACGTGTACTCGCCACGTGAGCTGACGCGGTGGACCCGGGGCATATACGAGGCTCTGGCGCCCCTGGAGACCCTGAGCGTGGAGGGGCTGATCCGGGTGTGGGCGCACGAGGGGCTGCGTTTGTTCCAGGACCGGCTGGTAGACGATGCAGCGCGGCAGTGGACAGACGAGGCCATTGACGCGGCGGCACAAGTGCACTTCCCGACCGCCAACTTGGGCGAGGCGCTCGAGCGCCCCATACTGTTCTCAACGTGGTTGACACGAAACTACGTGCCAGTTTCGCGCGAAGAGCTGCGCGAGTACACAAAGGCGCGTCTTCGTGTGTTCTACGAGGAAGAGCTGGACGTGCCACTTGTTCTGTTCAACGATGTGCTCGACCATGTACTGCGTATCGACCGAGTGTTCCGGCAGCCACAAGGCCATGCGCTGTTGATCGGTGTGAGCGGAGCAGGCAAAACTACGCTGGCGCGGTTCGCTGCGTGGATGAACGGTCTTGCCGTGTTCCAAGTGCGCGCCCATGCAGCGTACAAAGCTTCGGACTTTGACGATGACTTGCGGGCTGTGTTGCGGCGGAGTGGAAGCGGTGGCGAGAAGATTTGCTTTATTCTGGACGAGAGCAATGTGCTCGATGCGGCGTTCCTTGAGCGCATGAACACGCTGTTGGCCAATTCGGAAGTGCCGGGGCTGTTTGAGGGCGATGAGCTGGCGTCGCTGATGACAGCGTGTCGCGAGGGCGCGCAGCGTGATGGGCTGTTGCTGGACTCGCACGAGGAGCTGTTCCGGTGGTTCACTCAGCAAGTTGGACGTAACTTGCACGTGGTGTTTACGATGAACCCGCCCGAAGAAGGACTAGCGTCACGAGCTGCTACGTCACCGGCGCTGTTCAACCGTTGTGTGGTGGACTGGTTTGGCGACTGGTCCGATCAGGCTCTGTTCCAAGTGGGCCGTGAGTTTACGCAGTCGGTGGATCTGGACGTCGCAGAGTTTGCAGCGCCTGATACGCTGCCCGTAGTGTACGCAGGACTTGAACTGCCGGCATCTCATCGCGACACGGTGGGCAATGCATTTGTGGCCGCGCACAAAGCGGTGCGTGCAGCCAATGCGCGGCTGCGGCGGCGCCAGGGCCGGACCCTGCACGTCACGCCCCGCCACTACTTGGACTTTATCCAGCACTTCCAGCGCCTGTACTTTAGCTCGCGCGATGGACTGGAGGAGCAGCAGCGCCATGTAAACGTGGGACTGGACAAGCTGGCTCAAACCGTGGCACAAGTCGAGACATTGCGGGCGACACTGGGTGCGACGCAACAGGAGCTGGCGCAGAAGACGCGGCAGGCCGATGCGAAGCTGCAGCAGATGGTGCAAGATCAGCAGGAAGCCGAGCAGAAGCAGACGGCAGCGGCGGCGCTGCAGATTGAGCTGGCGCAACAGGACGTGCAGGTGCGGGAGCGGCGCGCTGTGGTCGTGCGTGACTTGGAGCGAGCCGAGCCGGCGGTGGAGGAGGCACAGCGAGCCGTGTCGAACATCAAGAAGCAGCAGCTGACGGAGGTGAGGGCAATGGCGAACCCGCCAGCAGCGGTCAAACTGGCGATGGACGCTGTGTGCACTCTTCTAGGACACCGGGCGCCTGACTGGAAGGCCCTGCAGGGCGTCATCCGGCGCGACGACTTTATCGCGTCGATTGTTCGCTTTGACACCGACAAGCAAATGACGCGGCAGCTGCGGGCCCTGATGCGGCGGCAGTTTTTGGAGCGGCCAGAGTTTAACTTTGAGACCGTTAATCGCGCGTCCAAGGCATGCGGACCGTTGGTCAAGTGGGTGGTAGCCCAGGTCGAGTACGCAGAGATTCTGGAGCGCGTCGGTCCACTGCGCAACGAGGTGCAGGAGCTGGAGGCGCAGGCAGAAGCGACGCAAGTGCGCGCTGCTACGCTCGAGCAGATGGTGCGGGAGCTCGAGCAGTCGATTGCGCGGTACAAGGACGAGTACGCGTTGCTGATTGCGGATACCGAGCGCATGAAGGCAGAGATGATTCGTGTGGAATCCAAGGTCGAGCGGTCGCTGCGGCTCTTGGCGTCGCTGGAGTCTGAGCGCGCGCGGTGGGAGCAAGGCAGCGCAACGTTTGGCGCGCAGATGGCTACGCTGGTGGGCGACGTGCTGTTGGCTGCTGCGCTTTTGGCGTATGGTGGGCTGTATGACCAGCAGTACCGTGATTGGCTGACGTCGCGGTGGGCCCTGCATGTGCAGAGATCAGGGATCTTGGTGCGGACGGACATGCGGGTGAGTGACTTTGTGTCGAGCGCCGAAGAACGGCTGGTGTGGCAACGCGCAGGCCTTCCCGACGACGCACTTGCGATGGAAAATGCATCGATGCTCGAGCACTACAACCGGTACCCGCTCATCATCGATCCGTCGGACACGGCCACGCAGTTCTTGGAACAGCGCGCTATACAGCAAGGCCGTAAACTGACTGTGACGTCGTTCCTCGACTCTGCGTTCCTCAAGCAACTCGAAGCTGCGTTGCGCTTTGGTAATCCGATCTTGATCCAAGACGTCGAACACGTTGATCCGATACTAAACCCCGTGCTGAACCGCGAGCTGCGGCGTACCGGCGGTCGCGTGCTGATCCGACTGGGCACTCAGGATATCGACTTTTCGCCGTCGTTTGCGCTGTACCTGGCTACACGCGATCCAAGTGCGATGTTTGCGCCTGATTTGGCGTCTCGCGTGACGTTTGTGAACTTTACGGTTACCCGCGCGACGTTGCAGGCGCAGTGCTTGAGCCAGGTTATGCGGCACGAGCGGCCGGATGTAGATGAGCGGCGGCGGGATCTGATTAGATTGCAGGGCGAGTTCCGGATGCGGCTGCACGAGCTCGAGAAGGAGCTGTTGCGGGCGTTGAATGCGGCGCAGGGCAATGTATTGGACGATGAGAATGTGGTAGATACTTTGGAGACGCTCAAGCGCGAGGCGGCGGAGGTGGCGCGTAAAGCCGCCGAGACCGACGGCGTGATGCGCGAAGTGGACGACATTGCGTCCATGTTTACGCCGTTGGCTCGAGCATGTTCCTCTGTGTACTTTGCCCTCGACCGCCTATCGTCGCTCCATGGCTTTTACCAGTTCTCGCTGGGCTTTTTCCAGAGCATATTCCGGCAAACCATCGAGCACAACGAGCACTTGCAAAATGTAACAGATGCTCGTGAGCGGCTGCGCATTTTGCGGCGCGACTTGTTTGTGCTGGCGTATAGCCGGGCATGTGTGTCGTTGCACCACGACAAGCAAATGGCTCTTTTGGTGCAGTTGGCGCAGATCAAGCTGCGCGGCGATGAGGAAGAAGATGAGTTTTCGCAGGAGGCGTGGGCGAGACTGAATGCAGACCTTGACTTTGTGATGCGCGATGCAAGCGCAGGGTCCACGGAGGCGGCTGAGTTGTCGCCAGAGCTGGAGACGTTGATTGACGCGGAAGCACGGGAAGGACTGGCCGTGCATGCGCATGCGCTGGGATGGTGTCGCTCGTGGATCAAGACGCTCAGTTCGGACGGTGCAGAGTGGGTTGCGTTTATGCAGAATGCAGAGCCAGAGCGGTGTGTGCCTCGTTCGGCGGTGCTGGCCGACGGCAGTGAGCTGGCACAAATGGCAGCAGCTCTGGCTCTTCGCGAGTTTATCGTTGTTCGTGCGTTGCGGCCGGACCGAGTGCTCGCCGCAGCGGCGCGGCTTGCCGCTGCAGTGTTTGGCTCTGCGGGGCAAACGCTCGAGCAATGCGGAATGGTGGTCGAGGCGAATCTGGCTCGCGTAGTGAGCGAAGAAACAACGCCTGCAATGCCCATTGCGTTGTGTTCGGTGCCTGGCCACGACGCTGCGTATCGCGTAGATGCGCTGGCTCGTGAGCAGCAACGTACGGTTCATGCAGTGGCGATGGGATCAATTGAGGGATTAGCGCTGGCTGATCAGGCGATTGCAGTGGCCGCCAAGACAGGGTCCTGGGTGCTGCTGAAAAACGTGCACCTGGCAGCGTCGTGGCTGGGCCAGCTCGAGAAGCGACTGCAGACGTTGCGCGCGCCCGATGGGTTCCGGCTGTTCCTAACTATGGAGATCAACCCAGCGGTGCCGCCCAGCCTGCTGCGTCGTGCACGTACGTTGGTGTTTGAGCCAGCGCCGGGCATCCGGGCCAACATGCTCGAGAGCCTAACGAGCATCCCTGCATCCACAGGGCCGGCGGAGCTTCCTCGACTGCGGTTTATGCTCGCGTGGCTGCACTCTGTAGTTATTGAGCGGCTGCGGTACGCGCCGCTCGGATGGACGACGCCGTACGAGTTTAGCGATGCAGACTTTGCGTGCGCCCTGGCGACGGTGGACTGCTGGGTCGTGCGGGCTGCGCATGGGCGGGCGAACATTGACCCGGCTCGCATTCCATGGACGGCCATTCGCACTCTTTTGTCAGAGTGCATATACGGCGGTCGGATTGACAGCGACTTTGATCACCGCGTACTCCGTGTGTTTATTGATCGGTGGTTCTGTGCCGACGCGTACAACGCGGACTTTGCTCTTGTCAACGACGACTGTGTGGTCCGTGGACCCGACGGAACGTCGCATGAGGAGTTTGTCGCGTGGTGCCATGAGCTGCCTGAGCACGAGCCGCCTGTCTGGCTGGGTCTTCCGCCCAATGCCGAGACTTTGGTGCTTGTGCAAAAGGGCCAGGAGTTTGTAGCGGATGTTCGCCGCCTGCGGTCGCTGATGGACGACGACGATGACGAAGATGTGGAGGAAGGTGCGCAAACAAGCGGAGTGCCCGCGTACATGCGTCACATTGACACAGTGGCCACGGCGTTCGAGCAGCAACTGCCGCAAGCCCTGCCCCTGCTCGAGCTTCCAACAAGCTCCGAAGCATCTGCGCTTGTGCAAACCCCGTTGTTCCGCGTAATCGAGCGCGAAACAAGCGTTGCTCACAAACTCTTGACGCTTGTGCGCCGCGACTTGCACGCGTTGCGTCGTGTGTGTCGCGGCGAGACGAAGCAGACCAACCATGTGCGCGACCTACTGCGCGACTTTAACGCCAACGTCGTGCCTCGCGCGTGGCTGCAGTACACAGTGCCGCGTGGATGTTCGTTGTCGCGGTGGGTAACAGACTTTGCGATGCGCGTAGACCATATTCGCGAACTGTCCGCGTGCGTTGAAGGCGCAACTGTGCAAACGGTGGTGGAGCGGGTGCAAAATGTGCGTGTGTGGTTGGGCGGGTTGTTGTTCCCCGAGGCGTTTGTCACGGCGACGCGGCAGTCGGTGGCCAAGCAGCTCGAGTGCTCGCTTGAAGAACTGCACGTGGGGCTCAGTTTGTTTAGCGAACATGGCGTTGCGTTTATGGTGAGCGGGCTGCGCGTCGAAGGCGCAGAATGGACTCGTGGATTGGTAGTGAACGAGGGAAGTGCGTCGCATGTACAAGTGGGATATTTGTCGTGGTCAAAGACGCAAAGCGAGGATGGTGTGGTTGTGCCAGTGTATTTGAACGGCGATCGCAGTCTTTTGTTGTTTGAGGTGCGGGTGCCCGTGGAGCATAGTGTGGATGCTCATAAGGTTGTGCAAAGAGCGGTAGCTATTGTAGCTGCCTAAGTCTCATTTTGAATATATGAATTTTTTCATTGGAATTGACGTGATGTGCACATTGTTGGGGTATTCTGGAAATACAAAGCAAATCAATCCTTTGACAGATTAATTGCACAGGCAGTCACGCCTTTTGCTAAAAAAACAATGGCTGTCTTTCTAGTGCACACTTGCACATTAATATAGTTGAATGGAAAGGCAAAATCCAACAATCAACGGACACCTGCAGAAGAAGAACGAAGAATAGCTATTATAAAAAGCCAATAATCCGCTGGCATAAACTGAGCTCCAACAACCATCTTCAACCATCTACTTTTTCTAATGGGTTCTTCGTATATTTATATAAAGCTCAACGGCCAATTCCAACTAAAGTATTGCTTTAGTGGAAAACTATCAGAGAGACAAGTTAGAGGCGAACTTTCAGATACAGAATTCTATCGTGCAGTTTTTTCCTATGTTGTTGCACGTGATGGTAATTTACATTATTATTATATTTCGCCATATGCTTCTCAATAGAGTTGCTAGGTAATTTAATGTTTGAAACATAGTGTTACAATTTTTACACTACTTTATTTTGTTTGGTTGTTCATTGATCGAGAATTAAAATAAACTGTTGATCCCAAACCACATCATTCAAGAACGTATTTCTGTTCTGCAGTATTCAAATACAACTTTTCACTCAATACAGACATTAAATGACAGACACATCTGACATTCCCAACCGTATTGCTGAGCTTGAACGGCAGCAGTTGATTCTATCTGGCAACTACGAGTTCCAGTTTTCTGAAGCTGCCATAGCATATGTGCCTGCCGCTGCGTTACGCGCTGGTTGTGTCCCGCCCATGGACCCAAAGAAACAAAAGTATATAATTAAGGAGTTTTCGCAACGCATTGGCCAACGCTACCAGGCAGCTCCCTTGTTCGTCTTTGACAAGGAACTATCTGATGTTGTGTCCCACGAGGCCGATTTATTCTGCCCACTGGAGTATTTCGTCCAATGCTGGAGCAGCCTGGATGGTCGGCCTGTTCCATTCCAGGATGCAGTCAAGATGGTCGACACGCTGCTCACTGGTTCATGACAATGTGGCATTGACTAATGCTGCTTGTATTCGTCAATTGTACGCACTGTTTGGAGTGCCTGTTAGAGAGACTGTGGTTGGTGGTAATGCTCCCAAAGGCAAAAAGAAGCGTTCTAGGAATAATAGAGGTTCACAGGGTGCTCGCAGTAAGGGGCCTGCTTCAACCACACATGCAAACTAGTCTGGGTCTGCGCTATCAGCCGCTGGTTTGTTGTTGTGGCATGAGCCAGTTAATGGAAACTACCCAGCCAGGGCCATCGCCTGCAGCAGAAACCATATTGGCAAAACTTATTAGCAGATGCAGTTGTAGGATGTCAGCTTACCTGATTTCACTTTTGTGCACATTTCATTAGGTCTTCATCCTTGGAACACACTACTTAAAACATGTTATTATAACCGACAAAGTGCGGGCCATGCACTCAGCGGGCATAATAGAATTTGTACCTCTGGCAGAACATGGTATGCACTAGCAATATTAATTAGAAACATTGAAAATTATTAAAACTTGAAGGTCTTAGATCTACAATTGATCCATGACAGTATTTGCTAATAAACTAAAAAAGAAAACAGTGCAACTTTAGGCTTTGCCACATGTTACCGGGTTTGGCTATGTCATCTACTTTAAACAAGCATACACAAACCTATTGTAAATTCAAACAGTTAAATAATAACATGTTAATGACAAAGGTGGCTCTTCATTTTCTTAGTACTCTGCTGTTATGTCAAACTTGTTTATTGTTATTTAACTGTAAATATACTCTAAAATATTGTTAAAGTTGTACAGCTTCAGAATTCAAGCTAGAATCAATGTTATGCAAGTCTGGCAGAAGTTATGTGACAACGCCCGCCAGCCATCACCCCTGACCTCAGAGGGTAAACACAAGCCTTGCTCCACAGAGAATGTAGATACAGGGCCTTCTTTTCCAAGTTTCATTCTGTTTAACAAGCTTTCTTATATATTTGTTTGGTGTTTATCAATTAGTGCCCTATGGATCAGCCTTCTTAACTAGAATATGCAAGAATCCAGGTAAAGAAGCGGGAGTATCAAGGCTATTTCCATGCATACTAAGCGGCTTCTCAATGCCGTTATTAAATATCACATACAGCTTACAATAACCATTGCATATGCCATATTCTTCAATAAATTTAAATACGGTTTCAGCATTGGAAAACCTGTCAATAGATCCTTCGCCGCCAGGCCCCACAATCTTGACTTGGCTCATAGTGTATAAAAGTAGGCTTAACTTGTAATAAGAAGAATTTAGTACTGGATGGTTGAAACTTTTCTTACAAACTGGAGGCAAGCACGGCTTTTTATAATCGCAGGTTTGCTTCTCTAATCGACTAAATAATTTTCCAGAGGCCATTAACCCAATTAATATAACAGGTGTAATTAATTAATATAAATTTCAAGGAAATATTATTTGCTTTTCTTTGTGTCCCTTTAGTTTCTTTAGACAAGGTAGCTAGCATGGGAAATGACGGCTTTTGGCAAAAGCTGTCCTTTGCCGTGCTGTGACTTTAAGCCCGACACTGAAAGTTTGCTGGAAAATCTAGCAAACTCGTTTTTCTTCTTAACAAACCTACCATTAAGAAAAAGTGTTAGTTATGCATATATCGACTCTATGAGCCTAGCATAATAAACACTAACCATTAACAGAGAAGCAAGGCGAGCTTAAACAAGACATAAACAGCCAAAAACTACTCTTTTGATAGACTACTCTGGTTGAGAACAAACCAATATTTATTTCCAGCAACCCTAACAGACTCAGTTGCCGCGCAACGACGCCTTGGGGAACTTTATCGGCCCCTTCAGCACCGCCTTCTTTCCCGACCGACTCGCCGTGCGCTTATTCAACGTCTGCGCCGCCACTTCGGCCGCCGTTACTGTCTCCAGCTTGCACCCAACGCTGGCCAAAAACTTTTCAGCCTTTTTGCCTGGAATGCCCAAATCTCCGGCCAGTTCAGCCGGATACAACACCCAGTTGTTGAGCGACAACATAAGCACCGACATATAACACACGAGCTTGTTCTCCGTGGCCGGCGTCTTTTTGTACATGGGCGAGCCGTCAGGGTTCACAGTGCCTGCCACACATTCGGCAAACTTGTCGAACAGCGCGTCGATGACTTCAGGTGCACAGCACAAAGACTTTATGCAGGCCTCGCGGTTGGCCAGTTGTTTGTTGCTTGTCATGTTCAAGCGCATCAGGTACGAGAGATACAAGACGCAGCGCACTTGGTAAGGATCGGGCTTTGGCTGAGAAAGAAGGTGCTCGAGCTTCTTCTTGACAAACAAGGACCGTGAAGGGACTTTGGATTTGTACACTTCAGGGTCCATGGATGCTGTAAGCGACGCAATGTTGATATGTCCAGCCACAGAGCGTGGCAGCACATCCTCCATATCATAAATTTCCGCCGCCACGCTCGCCTCGGGGTTGTACTTTGGCACCGGGCGGTTAACGTTCTCTGCGTCTTTCAGCGCCTGCGCCGACGGCATGCTACTCGCCCTTTGCTCAATCGACGCGCCAATAACCGCCATATCACTCTTAACCCCGTCCATATCAATCTTATTGCGTTCTTCAGCGCGAATCTGCGCCCGTCTCTTTTTGCTGCCAAACGCCTCGCCCAGCTCCGTCCGTGCTTGCATAAGACGAGTTGATATGTCGCGGTCGGCCACACCACGAGCGTCTTTAAGTGATTTTATGGACGATGTAACGCGGACGTATGGTGCAGGGCGGAACGTTACAGAGTCGGTGGTTGCGTCGTACACGCCGATGAGGTACTTGCAGCCGGTGACGAGGGGCCGAGAGCCGTCGAACGTTTGGCCGACAAACTCGATCTTTTCGGTCGAGCTGGAGACTATGTAGTCGTTGCTCTTTTCTGCGCCCATGCCGCGGTACATAGTGAACTCTGATGCCACGGGAGGGACTGCCGCCGCAAACGTAGCTACAATGTATGGGTGTAATTAGTATACGTTGATAATTGTACTTTGAGTGAGGCTGGATACGTACCGAGCACTGGCTGCACCTTGGCTTTTGAGCTATCGATCGAGATCGACACGGTGCTGTGTTCGTCGGCCTTGCGTTTCGAGCCCATTTCTCCTGTCGATAAGCAAATGTACGTGTTGTAAAAGGACGTTGGAAAGAAGAAAAGCTAAAAAATTATAGTTAAATATCGCAGCCGGCTCGAAAAATATTTCAATGAGTCGGCTCGATCAAACCGAGTCGATTTAAATCGCCATCAAACGCGTTGCATTTTAGCTCGTCACTTTTTTGTTTTGTGTTTAGTATAATCCGCATCAATTCAGAAAACAATATGCCAACGTACGGAGGCGACGAGGTCAATGCGCTGGTGCTCGATGTGGGAAGCACGTGGACGCGCGCAGGGTTTGCCGGAGAGGACCTGCCCAAAGGATACTTTCCGTCGCACGGTGGGTACATTGAGCGCTCAGTCGAAGTGAGTGAATCGCACGACGACCCAAAGCCAGTGGACGCGAACGGAGACACCGAAATGACGCCAAACGGCAAAGCCTCGCAGCGCCAGTACTTTATCGGCGACACCGAGTCCTCCACGTGGCGCCCAAACATGGAAGTCTCTGGGCCGTTGGAGAACGGCCTGGTAAGCGACTGGGACATGTACGAGAAAATCTGGGAATACGCATTTAAAACACGGCTCCGTGTCCGTCCCGAAGAACATCCCTTGTTGGTGAGTGAGGCCGCGTGGAACACAAGCGAGCAGCGCACGAAACTGGTGGAGCTGGCGTTTGAAAGGTTCAACTGTCCGTCGTTTTATGTGTGCAAGGCGCCGGTGATGGCGGCGTTTGGGACAGGCAAGCATACGGCGCTTGTGCTGGATGTGGGCGGCGAGACGATGAGCGCGTGTGCTGTTTACGAGGGCTTTTGTTTGAGCAAGTCGGTTGTGCAGCAGCAAATGGGTGGAGAGCTTGTGTCGAGGCAGATACTCGACCGGTTGCGGGAGGATTACGCGTATGAGCCGACGCCGGTGTTTGACATTCAGAGCAAAGCAGCTGTGGAGATCCTCAAACAGCCGGAGATTGTGCGGCGGAACCGGCCGGCCACTCAATCCTACCTCAATGATATGCGGATGCGTACTGTCCAAGAGTTCAAGGAAGCATCCTGCGAAATCCTCGAACGTCCGTTCCAAAAGGACTTTGCGTCGGCCAAACCGCAAAAGCCGTTCGAGTTTCCCGACGGCTTCAACATATCGCTCGGTCCTATGCGCTACATGGTGCCCGAAATACTATTCAACCCCACGCAGTACATAACCAAGCGGCCCTCACATTTAAGCAATGTACAGCTTTTGGGTGCGCACGAGATGGTGCTCAAGAGCGTGATGGCGAGCGATATGGACTTGCGGCCGCATTTGCTCAACAGCGTGGTGCTGGCGGGAGGCTCGACGTTGTTTCCAGGGTTTGTGGATAGGCTGTCGGTGTCGTTGCAAGAAATGTGTCAGGGGAGTCGCATCAAGTTGCATTCGCCGAGCTCTGACATGGAGCGCAAAGTCACGACGTGGCTGGGCGGGTCGATTTTGGCTTCCCTCGGCACGTTTCATCAGCTGTGGATTTCTCGCGCAGAGTACGACGAGCATGGCGCGTCGATTGTTGACAAAAAGTGTCAGTAATTTTTTATTCCAGTTCAATATAGCATATTTCTAGTGTTTGACTATACAAAACCAGAATGCAATTTTTGCATTGTTTTGGGGCCGTGGGCAGTAAAGGTGCCGAGCGATCTTTTCCAGAATGCAAACCAGTTTCCTGTTTTTCGTTCTTACAACCTTTCTTTTTTTGTGGACTGTGGGGTCATTTTTGTTTTGACACAGAAAGACCGCTTTGTTCTCTTCAGCAGTTTTCATTTATAATCTATTTTCGTACTAATTGTTTGCCCTGGCATATTATTTGGATAATTTCCCGATTGTATCCAACAGGTTATTTCACGGCATTCAGGGTTCAGAGAAGGCATAACCTAGACAATGAAGACAAGTGCTTTGGGTGCATTGTGGGCAATGGCCGGAGTTGCTTTTGGCGACATCGTATTGTCCGTAGCCACACCGACAAACATGAACGAGTATCTCGACGTACTCTCGCACGCCTGGCCTACCCTGCACTCCAAACTCGACGCCCAGCTGCAAATAGCCCAGTCTGAAGTACCTGCCGAGCACAGTTTCCTGCTCAACCTACTCGACATATCAAATGTGCCTAGCGAGTACGACAACGAGTGGGCACAACAGTTTATCAGCAATGCGTTGAAAATTGGGGCAACTACTATAGATGCCGATAATATTCCAAATGCCGACGATGTGCAGCCGACGTATTTGCTGACTACTAATAGTGAGGGCGATGTGGGTGTGCTGGAAAATGTGGAGGTGGAGAGGCCCATTATTATTGTGGCGGTGAATGGGAATGTGGAGCGGGTGGCGCATAGCGCAGAGTCAACGGATGAGTCGCAGGATGAGTCAAGCGAGGATTCCGAGGTGGACAGTGAGAGCGATGAGTCGGGTGCAGCGGCCGTGAAACAGTGGTTGGCTGGCGTGGCAGTGGCGGCACTTGCATTGCTCGTGTAACTGATTTATTGCGTTTTGTCTCTGCGTTGTTTATAAGTTTTATTGAATAAAGTTACCCCACACTGTGGGTTCTGGTTCACAGGAACAAGCTCTGGCTCAATTTAATCACAGCCAACCGTGATCAAGATTAATCATCATTTTCGTGGAGGAAAAGGGTAAACAATTTTTTGTTTATATTTGCTCTCCCCGCTTTGAATTAATACTAATATTTCTAATTACACACCAAGGTGGCGGAGCAAACGGACGTCGACGCGTTAACTTTATACTAAAATGACAACCGGCGGGCACAAGATTAAAGTAGTGTGCCGCGTCCGGCCGTTTCTCAAAAGCGAAACCCCCGACGAAACAGTGGCAGTCGAAAGCGACACAGTGTTGCGAGTAACCAACCCCCGTGACTCGACCAAAGACATAAAATTCAACTTTGACTCGTGCTATGGTCCGCAAACCGGGCAAGACGTAATATACAAAAACGACGTACGGCCGTTGGTCGAATCTGTGTTCAGCGGGCTCTCGGCCACCGTATTCTGCTACGGCGTTACAGGTGCGGGCAAAACACATACGATCCAGGGCACAGAGTCAGAGCCCGGGATTATCCCACGGGCCCTCGAGCATGTGTTTATGCACCAAAAGCGCGATGCTTTTGACTACGACATTCGAGTGAGTTACTATGAGATATATAAGGAGGCGGTGTTTGACTTGTTGCGGCCTCGCGATGCGGGGGCAGGCCTGCCCATTCGAGAGGACGCGAATCGGCGGATATTCGTGGCCGGGCTTTTGGAAAAGCAAGTGACGTCGTTTGAGCAGTTTGACGCGATGTACCAACGAGCGTGCGGGAACCGGCGCACGGCGAGCACCAAGCTCAACGACCAGTCGTCCCGGTCGCATGCAATCCTGACTGTCCGTGTGCAGTGGCGAGACGATGTGGGCGCGGGCAAAGTATGGAGCGGCCGGTTGCACCTTATAGATTTGGCCGGAAGCGAAGACAACAGACGCACCGAAAACGGAAAAGCGCGTATGGCTGAAAGCAGCGCAATTAACCGCAGCCTGTTTGTGCTGGGCCAAGTCGTCGAAGCCTTGAACACCGGTGCCACTCGTATTCCGTACCGCGACTCGAAAATGACACGTATTTTGCAAGACTCGCTGGGCGGACAGAGTCTGGGCATGATGATTGTCAATGTGTCGCCTGGATTGGCGTTTGTGCAGGATACGCATAATACGCTGAGTTTTGCGACAAAGTCACGGGAGGTTGTAAATAAGCCCGTGGCGCATGAGGTGGTTGAACAGAGGTGGACTGTGGCCGATCGGTTGCAGCATCGCCGGGGAGGCGTGGTGCAAGGGCGAACGGTGCTTGTGCCGGCGGCTAATGGAGTCAAGCGGCGGAGATCGGACGAACCGTCTAGGGAGTGCGATTTGTCGCCGGCGGCATCGACGGTTAGCGACAGCGGCGTTGTACAGCCCCGTGTGCATGCAGTACCTCGTGGTCGGCACTCTGACTCTGCCGTGCTTGGTGCGGCAACCAACCGGCCAATAGCTCGTCGTGCAGCGCCGCATGCCGCCGATCTCGTGCAACGTGTGGTGAAGGCGCGACTCGGCGAAATGGAAGAACGAACCGAGTCTGCTAGCCACGAGATCATGGAACGCGTGCTCCGTATCGAGCAGCAACTAAGCACATCCAATGCGCAGCCAGGCACGCAGCTGGATGCAAGCATGGTGTTTGACTTGTTCACCCCAGCAACTAAACTGAAAACTAGCCGTGGCTGGCTAAAGTACGCGCGCGAACTGGAACAACGCGGCGACAATGAACGTGCGCTTGTGCATTACGAAGAGGCTCTACGGTATGCGCCCGAACTCAATAAGCTGGAGTCGCATATTGCAAAGTTGAGGGCGCGGATAAGGCGCGAGAAACGACGGAGCTCGATTGCGTCGCATGGAGCGGCGAATGTGCGTGTGGGTGATAAGGTAGAGGATGGGGTGGAGAGCGAGGAGGATGTTGGGTTGTTGTGGATGGCGGATGGGTTGGCAGAGTCGCCGGGCGCGGAAAAAGCCAAGCGCCGGGCACAAGCCAAGCCGTCCGTTGTTGCAAAGTCTGTTCCTGCAGTCCCTGCAAAGCTTGTTCTTGCAAAGCCTGCCCCCGCAAAGCCTGTCCCTGCAGCCACAAAGCCATTAAAACGCCGGCGAGTTCTGGGAGACAAACCATCTGTAACTGCCGGCAAAAAACTTTCTAGCATAACCGAAGGATCCGTGCACGACCGACGAATCAGCTTTGGCGGCCACCTCAACCCGTTCGTTGTGGGCGGCGACGACTTTAACTCTGATTTGCAACGGCTCAACGAGCGCAAACCCGCAGCGTTGCATACACGAAAGCTGATGGCCAAAAGCGCAGCGGCGGCGCGGTTACATAGCGCCGCACGGGAGCCGCCAACGCCGGATGACCGTAAGGATGCGGACTTTGTGTTGCATAGTGATGGGGAATCGAGCTCTGACAATGGCTCAATTGGCCGTGGGGCGAAGAACGGAGCGAGGCGGGTGGGTCGGATTCCAGGGTCGTTGGGCGTGCGCAGTCTGGTTGAGCGGCGTCGGCAGCAAGAGCAAGCGGGTTCGGAAAACATTCTGCGTGTTGAGGCTACAGCCAAGCCCACAAAGGCGAGCAAGCCGCCACGTACATCAAATCTCGAAGAAGATACGCTAAAGCTAGACCAGTTCAACGATATTAGCATTGCGAGTGCCTTGCAAATGATAAACTCGGCGGATGTCAAGAAAATCACCAAATTGCAGGGAATCGGAAAACGTCGGGCTGAGCAAATACAAGCGTCTGTGCAGACTTTGGGCCCGCTCAAACACGTTTCGGAACTGCAAACACGGTTGCAGTTTAAAACTAAAATTGTCATGGGCATTTTGTCTACGTTTGCTTAGCTTTATTTTTCCTGGTTTGGTTTTGCTTAATGTATTATTTATCTTTCTCATGTTGCTTTGGTTTCTAACCTGGTCGGTTGCCTGCTGGCCAGCGGTTACGAGCCAGCACAGACACAGCCATTTTCACAATAACAACAATAATACCAGTCCAAGTAAGTAATTTAACTTTTCAAATACAATTTAATATATTTAAATTAAAAACTTGAACATATAAAAACATGCATTTTTGAAAAATGAGGATAATAGTCTTTTTGGGCATCAGCTATCATCATCACCCGTCTCACAAGAACTTCTGGGACATTAACTTGAGATAATAGTTTAGCACGAGTCATAATATTGTATATAACCGCCAAAGTATTGATTTCGTTATTTTCCCTGTTTAAACGATTAACCCAAAGTGTTGTTAAATCAGGTGCAAATTCCGGAGGGTTTGCACGTTGTTGAAATAGTTGCTCAATTTTGTCCATTGTTGCGTAGTTATTAAGCACAATATAGCTAACCCCCAGTTTCTCTAAACGCGGTGCATGAGATAACAGGGTTAAAATATCGACAATGTCAATTGAATTCATAGTCAATTCGTTTATATTTCCCCAAGCTATTGATGATACAAAGAAATCGGCAAATTTACAATCAAACTTCAATGTTCTATAATGATAGCATACGGTGACATCAAGCAAGTTGTTTAACAAATTTGTATTCTCAGTTGCTGTTACATTTTCATTTGAATATAGTATCATAACAAGCTTTTGGGCACTTTGCGGAATATTAACCCATTCCGAGACGCTTGCTATATTTCCATGCAAGTATAAAATATCAAGCGTGCGGCCAACATTAATGTTTAAATTATTAGCAATATTTGGACAATCTCTTATTGTTAATGCTCTGAGCTTTGGAAATAATAGTTTGTAAGTGTAATCTTTATTGGCAGAGGAAACTGTGTAGTCTGTAGAAGCCATTTGATTTTTTGCATGCTTATTAACATCTTTAATGCTGTATTTTATAAATAGCTTTTGTAAGTGTTTAAAGTTAATTTGTCCTGGTTCAGAATTACCATGAAACATGTGCCACGGGATTTCCACTGGCACATTATATAAACTAATTTCACACAAAGGCTCTGCACAAATCGACATTATGTGGTCGAAAAATACGCTGTTGTCAAATCCAAGCGTCAAGTAAACCAAGTTGGAACCTAAATGTGCTAATGAAATATCTAGTATTGACCGTAGTTCGAGTAATTTTAATTGCCCTGAATAAGCATTGACAAGCGACGTTGCTAGTTGCTGAATAAAATTGGCTTCATAATACCGCCTGATGCGCAGACCAATTACATTAGGCATACTGAAAATCAGATTTTGAGCAAAATCAACAATATACATCTCCAGGTCATCCAAAATAACACTTGAACGTTTAAGACCGTTGTAATTAAAATCCATATAAAGCTGTGAAATGCTTGACCAATTAATTTTATTTAACTGAAGTGTAGTTTGCAGTTTGCTTAAAACAAACATGCCGTCAACCGGAAATGCAATGCGAATGTTCATTATTTTTACATTATTATACCAGCCCCGAATGGCAATACAATCTATATTTGATTTCCAATTTATACAGCCGCAATCAAAATTGTAATCAATATAAGCGGTTCCAAAAACAACAGGGCGAAGAATACTGGTCCACTTTTTGCAGACACCAACTAGAGGAATATTATATACCCAATCTCTCAAACATTCAAAACGTTCATCAACAGAATATAATAGTATGTTCTTTAAAACTTGGAGTGGAAATTCGTTGATATTGAGCATTGTATAAAAGAGTGTACAAATAGGTTGAAAAGGAAATAAAGAGTTTCAAGTAAAAAATGACAGCTACAATTTGACGATTCGTGTTGTTAAAAATAGTGGTATCAAACTAGACAACTCAAGTTGTCAAAAATTGCAGAATCAAACGGATTCAGATCAAGTCTGAAAATCTGCCTTGGAAGCACACGCGTAACTCGCATACACAAATTAGCAATAAACACGTTATAGATTCAACTCCAAACAACACTACAATGGTTGTCCGTCGATGACTTCATGGCCTTTTGGTCATTTGGGAAATATACCGAGCCCATGCTGAAGCATCCCAATCTGGATTAATTATCACTGCTGATGCTCTTTACTTTCGCTAGCAAGACATGGTCTACAAACAGAT
>JANBQW010000038.1:0-16104 GCA_027577515.1 Coemansia sp. RSA 678
GGATTTTATGAGGACGTCAGCGCAGTTACCAAGGGCTGGAAGATGAACCCTGTCGAATTTGACTCGGTGTTCAACGAGAGCCGCCATACATGGTCGTTTGGATCGCCCGATATCCTGCCAATGTTTGCACATGGCGCATCAGACCGCTCGCGCGTAGACACATATATGTACACGCCAGAGTTTGAGGACTTTTCAGGCAACGGCGACCGCCTGGACACATGGGTGTTTGATGAGGCAGAAAAGTTCTTTGCGCGCGCTACTGCTGGTTCAGCTCTGCACACGCAGATGCACGAGGATCAGGTCGTGTTCTTCTTCCATCTTCTGGGAATTGACACCAACGGCCATGGCTTCAAGCCGTACTCGCAGGAATATTTGGGCAACATCCGCCATGTGGACCGCGGCATCCGTCGCCTGGTTGACCACTTTGAAGAGTTCTACGGCAACGATGGCCAGACCGCATTCGTATTTACTGCAGACCACGGAATGAATGACCGCGGTGCGCATGGTGATGGTCACCCAGACAACACACGCACTCCGTTGATCGCATGGGGTGCGGGTGTGGCCAAGACTGCGCCGTTAGCTGCCGGACAGACTGCGCCAGGCCACGATGGCTTCTCGCAGCCCTGGGGCCTTGAGCGCTACGAACGCAAGGATGTGAACCAGGCCGACATTGCACCGCTGATGACGTCGCTAATTGGACTTAACTACCCGCTCAACTCTGTGGGCACGCTGCCGCTGACGTATCTTGACACATCGCGCAAGTACCGTGCACACAGTGCACTGGCTAATACACTGCAGGTTCTGGAACAGTACCGCGTCAAGCACGATCAGAAGCAGCACACCGAAATGTTCTTCAAGCCGTACGCGCCTATGCACCAGCCAACCAATATGCCCGAGCACATGCTGGCGCGTATTCAGCAGGCGATTAGCGCAGAAAAGTTTGACGACGCCGAGGCCGAGTGTCTGCAGCTGATTGCACTGTGTCTGGAGGGCCTGCGCTACTTCCAGCGCTATGACTGGCTGCTGCTGCGCTCAATTGTTTCAGCGGGCTACTTGGGCTGGATTGCATACAGCTTGCTGTACATATTTGGCGAGTACATACTCCCAGACTCCAGTCCACGTCGCTCGCAGCGCTCGGGCACAATAGCTGTACTGGGTCTAGTGGTGTTTGCTGCATTTTCGGCCATGTTTTACCGCCAGGGCTCGCCAGCAATGTACTATGCCTATGCTGCATTCCCGGTGTACTTTTGGGCTGGCGTGCTACAGCAGGTTCCGCTGGTTCGACAGATTGCTGCTAGCTACACGCAACTAGCTGTGCGCTGGCGTCCAGCTGCCTTTGTCGGGGTGTATGTGGTTATTCTGGAGGCACTGGTTTATGCGTACTTTGACCGTCGCGTGTACTCTGCCGCATTTGCATTGCTGGCTTTGGTATGGCCACTAGCCGTGTCGCCGCGATTCCGTCGTGAGCACACTGCACTACTTGGCCTGTGGTCAGGAGTGTGTTTGCTGACGTCAGTGTTTACGCTGCTGCCGGTCGAGCGCAACGACCATTTGGGACTCGTTATTGTCGGTGGTGCATTGATTACGCTCAGCGGTGTGGCTGCGTGGCACTATAGCGCTGCATTTACGCTGCCGCCACCAGGCGCAGGCGTCAAAGAGGCACGCCAGGCTGTAGCGCTGGACCGTTTGATGCTCCTGGTCCAGACTTTGCTGGTGGGCGTAGCTACAGTGCTGGGTCCGCTGACATCCAAGGAGACTGAGCGGCGCGGCCACTTGCCACGGCTGTACCAGCTGTCGTGCTGGGCTGTGCTGGTGGCTGCTACGCTGCTGCCGTTTGTGCATGGATCGCGCCGTGGCCGTGGCGGTGCGCACGACCAACACTACTTGTACCGGCTGGTAACCATCTACCTGGCGTTTGCTACGCCGTTTGTGCTGCTGACCGTGTCTTATGAGAGCCTGTTTTACTTTGCATACTCGTCTGTGTTGCTGCTGTGGCTGGCCATTGAGCGCGCGCTGTACTATGAACAGGCTGAGCGCCAGCTGCTGGCTCCTACACACAAGACGCGGCTGTCTCATCTGGCGCCGTCTGCCATGGCGCCGCGTCGTCTGGGCATTAGCGATATGCGACTGGGTGTCATGTTCCTCTTCTTTGTCAATGTAGCATTCTTTGGCACCGGTAATGTTGCGTCGCTGGCGTCGTTCTCGCTCGATTCGGTGTATCGCCTGATTACCATATTTGACCCGTTCTTGATGAGCGCACTGCTGCTGTTCAAAATCTTCATCCCGTTCTTCTTGGTTTCGGCTGTCTTTGGCGTGCTCAATCGCAGCCTCGAGCTGCCGCCGTTCAGCTTGTTTCTGTTTGTACTCAGCACTACTGACGTGATGACCGTAAACTTCTTCTTCCTGGTCCGTGACGACGGCAGCTGGCTGGACATTGGCATGAGCATTAGTCACTTTTGCATCTCAGGGCTGTTTGTGCTGTTTACTATTGTGCTGTTTGTGCTCAGCCATGTGTTTGTTGGCAAAGTGCTGATTCCAACAGACTTGAAGAAGCAGCGTTAATGAAATAAAATTACAGGTTATCTATATCAACTCGTTCGCCGTCCAAGAACCGATCAACTGTTTGCTGGTCAATCTTGGGCGGTACACGTCCGTGCTTATCCATTCCATGGCCGATAATCTGCATCAGAATTGTGCTCGTCGTGGCATACTCGCTGCTCAGACTATCAACCTCGGTCCGCAGTATCGCCCGCTCCTCCTCGAGCCGGTCCAGCTCTTCTCGGTACTGCGACACCTGCTTCTCCAGTGTATCCAACCGCTCGTCCACTGCATTCCGCTGACGCTTGGCCTGGCCGCGGCTGCGTACCTGCTCGGCCAGGATCAGCGACACAGCAACGCTAAATATGAACGCTTCGCCGAGAAAGTTGGCGCCAGCGTCAACTGCACGTGCATCGTTCAGGGGCCGAATCTTTTCCTTCTTATAGCCCAGCACTTTCATCTTCCAGTTCATCTCTGTGCGGTGAGCGAGCTGAGCAACGTTGATGCAGAGCGAGCGGAATATGTCATGCGACTTGGCCTGTTGCTTCAGCGCATTGGCGACTAATGGAGCAAGTTAGCAGGTGGTAAAGTGATGTGTGTTGTGCTTAAGTCTGAAAAGGCGTACCTGGTTTGGACAGCGTGCGGAACAGCAGCGACGCTATTTTAAACGAGCTCATTTTGAAAGGGTAGGAGTTGTAAAAGCAAGACTTGCCAAGCTTGGCACAGCAGGCCAAAAGCATAAGCAACCTGATTATTTGATCTGCCGATTACCAGCTATCAGTGTCTGATAGCATTTGTTCGCTTGCTCAACCTTTTTGCTTTTTTGAATTTTGCACAAATCTACTCTCTATTATTGTTCAGGTTGAGATTGATTGACTCGGCAATTCGCTTCCTTGATTTCAGGCAAACACCCCTATTTAGATTTGGAAAATGCTTGCCCGCCCTGCTGTTGCTGCGCGCACCGCGGTGTTTGTGCAGACCCGTAACATGGCGACGCTCAAGGAGATCCAGACGCGCCTAAAGTCGATTACCAACATCTCCAAGATCACGGCATCGATGAAGATGATTGCGTCGACAAAGACGACGCGGGCTCAGCGCGCGATGAAGGTGGCGCGTGCGTACGGCAAGGTGTCGAACGACTTTGTCAAGCAGGCTGAGGTGGAGAAGGCAGCGGAGGCAAAGGAGCTTCTGATTACCGTGTCATCAGACAAGGGTCTGTGTGGTGGTATCCACTCGTCGCTGGCGCGCCAGTCGCGCAAGTACTTGGCTCAGAACCCAGATGCGCCGGTGGTGGTGCTGGGCGACAAGGCCAAGGTGCAGCTGCAGCGCGCGTACCCGAACAACATCAAGTACAGCTTTAGCCAGCTGGGCTCGACGATTCCGACGTTCGACGAGACGTCTGCAATTACCAGCACGGTGCTGAACGACAAGGAAATTGTGTTTGACAACGCCAAGCTGCTGTACAACCGGTTTGTCAGCGCGATTGCGTTTGAGACCGACTCAATTGAGTGCTTCCCGATTGCCCAGATTGTCGAGGCGCCCAACTTTAAGGCGTACGAGTACCAGGATGAAGTGCTAGAGAACCTAAACGAGTTCTTGCTGGCGAACAGCCTGCACTGGGCGCTGGTCGAGGGCCACGCAGCCGAGATGGCGGCCAAGCGCTCGGCCATGGAGAACGCGACCAAGAACGCCGGCGACATCATCAACAGACTGACGCTGCAGTACAACCGTGGTCGCCAGGCTGTCATTACCAACGAGCTCATCGATATTATTACCGGTGCGTCAGCTCTGTAGGCAACAAATCTTTAATAAACGTTTTCCCATGCGGAAGTCCTAAATTACGTTGGCTCAGTGGTAAAGGGAAACGAATTTTCTAAGGGTGGTGCAGTCATCCTGCTTCTTGGTTGGGATTGTCAGTCTTTTCCATGTGCCCTTTCTTCCTCCTTTGCTAAGTTTTTCTCTTTGGATTTTTTCTTCTGCTTCATACTTTAGAGACTGTTTTTTCTACTATTACTTTGAAAGATGCCTGTCACGACACTTGACCAATTCCAGCTCGGCCCGCGGTTCTACAGGTACATTGCGGACACATGTGACTTGAAAAGTGGCGCTCATTCATGTTAATAAATACCACGAACCCCATTGATGTGTCTGCTTGAAAATGAAATATGTAGACTTGAACTCGAGCGGTCCATTTCCATGCGGCGCCTAGCGCTGCTTCAGTTTCCGCTGGAGCCAGTAGATGTGAGCAAGGGTAAGTAATCTGACAAAAATGGATATTCAGATCATATGCACGTCCATGTATGTTGCAAATTAATGCAGTGACGCGTTGTAGAAATTGTGCGTGCAGTGGAGCAAGTCGTACAGGCAACGGTCGAATATTCTGAGGTTTTGGCGCTTGAAGTGCGCAAGGTATCGACCAACATGCAGGCAGTAGATGCGATGACGTCGGAAGCACGCATTGACCAGGTACTGTGCCAGTTTGAAGCGCTCGAGCAGCGCGTGCAGGGGCTCATCCGCTATGGCTGGCTGATTGAACGCGAATGGAACGTGTATGTCAAGGGTGGCGTGTTCCCTGCAGGGTACCTGCGTGGACTGGACACGTGGCACATGGTACTGGCCAAAGCTATGGCCCGTGCGCGGGTGCGTGCGGCTGAGACGCGCTATGGACAGGCGCAAGGCAGCGGTGACGGCGTGCCTGTGTGGGATGCAAGGTCTGGAGCGCTCAATCCCGCCAGTTGGAGCGCCGAATACGTGCTTGAAAAGGCCAAAGCCGAACGCGCCAAGAAGCGCCGTTCTGATGCATGGCTAGATGCAGTTCCTGCCGTGAGTGCCACCGCGACCGATATCAACCGCCGCAACGTGCTACACTACGCTGCACAAAATGCTGGCGATCTGGTGTGGCTCCGCCGACTCAACATGCTGGACGTACAGGAGCTCCGGCTTCAGACAGAGCCAAGCCGGATTCCATCGCTAGCTGGGCTGGACGTAGCCGGCGACTCACCGCTGACAATTGCAGCGCGTGCTGGCAATGCCAGTGCGGTGCGATACATTATTGAGGAGTCTGGCGTCGATGCGGCGTCAGCATCGCTGGCTGATGCCGCTGTGATAGCGTACGCTGAGGGCCAGCTGGACTGTTTGCCGCCAATCGTAGACCGTCTGGCTGCATTCCCCGAAAAAGTTGCGCTGGTGGTGCGCATGTCGATGTTCTACGGGCTTTCGGGCCTGTTTGACGCGGTGTGCACAGCACTTAAGAGCGCCGGTGCGCGCGCATACATGGGCGCTGAAGTTGCACTGGAGCAGAGTGCACTGCGCAGCGGCGGTGCGTCGTTGCTGCATCTGGCCGCGCTGAACGATCAGGTCGAAATGATCAAGCGCGCTCTGGATCAAAACATCTTCCGCTCGTCTGTGTTTGACGCGCACCATTGCGACGCAGCCGGGCTGTCAGCATTTGACATGGCTAATTACTTTGGCTACCGAGCCTGCGCTGACGAGATTTTGGCCTTCTCCATTGAGTTTGACGCGCCAGTCTACGATGGCATGCACACTGAGCCGTCTGCCCTTCAAGTTGAGCCCTTTGTGTCCAACGCGCCAACATTTGTCACGCCGCCAAACACGTTTGGCGTCTTTGTGACTCTGGGTGCAAACGATTTGCGTCGTGGTGCAAAGCTGCCACCCATCTCCTTCGACGCAGTTGCTCTGCAGAGCGCGCTTGACAAAATGCAGCTGCCGCGCTCGACGCATCTGCTGCTGCGTATTGACTCGGAGCAGGGCATTCTGGTAGGTGCCGACAACTACGCTGTTGATGTGACGTCGCTGCTGGAGACGCCCGATATGTCTGCACATACCTGGATGCCGCCAGCGCATTTCCACACCACGTACCCTGAAAAGTTTGTGCTGCGTCTGGAACTGGTTGCGCTGGTCGACCATGCGCTGACACCGTACGCCAGCGAGCACAAGGTCATTGCACAGGCTGTGGTGACGCTGCCGCCAACCTACATTCCTGGCTACAACGAGCGCATGCCTGGCCAGTATATTCCAATGTGCTTGACCGGTGGCAACTACTTGCAAGCCGTGTTTGTCGCTCCCGCCACTGACGGCATTATTGGCGATATCAACATTGAGGCTCTGGTCTCTACGCCGTACAGATACAGTGCGCAGACCCCGCCAGCCTCACGCCCGGCCTCACCTTCCCTGACCGACGATGACGATGGCATTGTAATTCCGTGGCACCAGCCGGGCCAGACAGTGATATACGGCCACCGCGGCTCAGGCATGAACTGTTCGTATTCTGAACGCCCGGGCCGGTTGCAGCTGGGCGAAAACACCGTGCTGTCAATGCAGCAGTCTATCCGTGACGGCGTTGCCGCCGTTGAGTTTGACGTACAGCTGACACGCGACATGGTTCCGATAATCTACCACGACTGGCTGGTTGCCGAGACCGGGCTGGATGCGCCGACCAACATGCTCTCGCTGGCTCAGTTTATGGCCCTGAACCCCCGCAACCGTATCACGAATGCATCTCGCTCATGTGACGATCTCCGCACCGAGGCTGTGTCTGTTGGCACTGTCGACCCTGCGCTGGGCCCAACTGTGATGGCAAACTCGCGTGACACGGTGCAAGAGCCATTTGCTACGCTGTGCGATCTGTTCGAGTCGCTGCCAGCTGGCGTTGGGTTTGACATTGAAGTCAAGTATCCGATGCCCGACGAGGCCGACGGCGTTGGCATGACCACCAGCTTTGAGATCAACTTGTTTGTCGACCGCATTCTCGACGTCGTTTACAATTACATTGGCTGTCCTGCCCATCTCCGCGCGGACTCGGGCCCTGAGCACAAAGTCCGCGTTCGCCGTCCCATCGTCTTTACGTCATTTCACCCTGACATCTGCCTGCTGCTGGCGCACAAGGTCGGCAATGACATTCCTGTCATGATGCTGACCGACGCCGGCATGTCAGCAATGGCCGATGTCCGCTGCAACAGCATCGATGTTGCTGTGCGCCTGTGCAAGTGGGCTGGGCTGGCTGGCGTCGTCACTCACGTTGGCCCCATTGTACAGTCGCTGCGCGTCGCATCGCTGGTCCGTCGCCACAGCCTGGTGCTGGCCACATATGGCGACCTCAACAACCAGCCCGAGCACGTTATGCTGCAGCAGGCATACGGCGTCGATGTAGTAATCGCCGACGATGTAAAAGCGGCAGTCCGCACAATTGTCACTACAGCGGCTCAAAATACTGGTTCCGCGCGTTTTGCATGTGATCTGCCTGTCTGAAGCTGTTTCGAGATCCAGTCAGACATCTAGCCAGATACTCATGCCAGCCGACATGCCGTGCCGTGAGTCTAGCATCGTTCTAGGACACAGCGTTAGGAGCCACCACTAAACCCACGTGTCTGGGTTGTTTGGGGTGATTGGTAAATCTAATCCCCTCTCCCCCAAAATTTTTATAATAAGAGTGGGACAGCCGTCGTGACTGCTTGGGCGTATGAGCTTTTCTTCTGTAGAACCCTTATCTTTAGATAAATATACTCTCTAGTTTGTCCATTATGATTCCCCCGACTGAGTCTCTCAACGCATTCAAGGCTGTTCGCAAGCCTTTTATTGCTGCCTCGACGGTTGAGAAGCCGTTCGTTGCCCATGCGCCCATTGAAATCAACTCGGCCAAGGTACGTGTGTTAGATTTGTAGCCAGCTTGTTAGCTGAATTTGACTTATCGGAACTTTTGCTGATAAACATGTATTTTCGAGGGTGTTGTTTTGTAGTACTTTTTCACTAGCGCTGTTGGTGGTGCGCTCGCCTGCGGTCTGACGCATTACATGATGACCCCTGTCGATATGCTCAAGTGCCGCATGCAAGTCACCAAGGGTATGTACAGCGGCGTTATTGACGGCTTCAAGAAGGTCGCGTCGGCTGAGGGAATCAAGGGTCTGTACCTGGGCGGTATGCCGACCCTTATTGGCTACTCGCTCCAGGGCATGGGCAAGTACGGCTTCTACGAGTACTTCAAGTACCTGTACACTGGCATTGTCGGTGAGGAGACCGCGGCAAAGTACAAGACCATGCTGTACCTGTCTGCTTCCGGATCGGCTGAGGTTATTGCCGACGTTCTGCTGTGCCCGATGGAGGCGCTCAAGGTCAAGATGCAGACCTCTGCTACGCCGTTTGCCACCAGCTTCCTGGGCGGTCTGCGCAAGATCAACGCTGCCGAGGGAATCAACGGCTTCTACAAGGGCTTGGCCCCGCTGTGGCTGCGCCAGATCCCGTACACCATGGTCAAGTTCGCTACCTTTGAGAGAACCGTCGAGGCTATCTACAAGTACGCGCTCAGCAAGCCCAAGGAGCAGTACACCAAGACCGAGCAGCTCGGTGTCACCGCCGCTGCTGGTTACTTTGCGGGTATTTTCTGCGCCATTGTGTCGCACCCTGCCGACACCCTGGTGTCCAAGCTCAACAACGTTGCCAAGGCTGAGGGCGAGAGCACCGGTACCGTTGCCATGCGTATCCTGAAGGATCTTGGCTTTGCCGGTGTCTGGGCTGGTCTCGGACCCAGAATCTTCATGATCGGTACCCTCACGGCCGGCCAGTGGCTGGTTGTCGACTCCTACAAGGTGTGGTCGGGTCTGCCAACCACCGGTGGTGCGGCTCCGGCAGCCAAGAAGGAGTAATTGAATTTGATTGCTAGTTGAGTTTCCAAATTACCGGGTAATTTTTGATTAGCTACTGCAATATACTATTTCGAAATACATTTATCGCTCTAGTTTTAAAACATATGTTTAACAGTAACGGCTGCAACAGGGAGTACATTGCCTATTGTCTATTTAAAACCGAACTCAATTGTAGTAGAAGACATGACACGAGGCGCCAGTGTTACAATTGAGGATTTATTTTCAGGAATAAAATTATTGAAGGCATGGTAATGTTGTGTTGTGTAAACACGCCGCAAAAGCAATATGAAAAATGATTACACTCTGAAATTAACCACCAATGATTTATTTGAGGAGTGACTTTTAGCTATTGCCTCGGATAGGCTTGTCAAACCTGTTCTTGTAGTTTTACATATAGCGTGTTAATATTTAAAAGTACAAACTAGAGGGAATGGATAATGTTTGACAAATTATTATAATGCTAGAAAACATTTAACGAAAAACTCTGGATATAGTCTGATATAGTATATCCGTTCATTCAAGATGTGGGTGTCAACAAAATGGAGTGTGCATCCATACATCTAGGGCAAAAACCATTTTATTAAAAGACAATTGAAAATGCAGCATTCCTTAAAGCAGCTAGTAAAGGAAAGTGGTTTATTCAATTCCATTACCCACATTACGTCTTGTGAATGGTTGGATAGAGAGAGGTTGATTTCTGGCAACCATAAAATCTTAGTTATGTTCTTATTGTGGCTGTCAGCATATAGGTAGTCAGCAAATATGACACTCGGTCATTTAGGCGAGTGGCTCTCTGGTGGAAAGCTAGCAAACTTGTCTGTGCACGTTTTATTAAAAGAAACATCAGGACAAATCCGGATCAAATCCTAGTGTGACGTCAAGCCTCTATTTCTTGAAAGGGGAAAGGAAAAATCACTTGGAGGCGGACAAAAGACGAATGCGGGATAAATGCAATAATTTTGTGACACAAAGAGCTGCTCTTCTCTCTTTACCTATTTATATTCTTTCTCTATTTTCTGCGCCTTATTGCTATTTTACCTGTACTTTAAGATTTGACTGTATTGCGGAGCCGTAGAGGACATGGCAGGATATGCGGCGGCAACACGCACAGCAGTGGCAGTGGTTGCACAAATGACAGGCACGCCAATGCCCACGCTTATGCGGCGCGATGACGATGATGAAGACGAAAAGTCGACATCGGAGATTAACATTGACTTGCCGTTCTTGTTTGACTGGGGAAATGCGCCAGGCACAGGGCCGTACTTTTCGACTAACAACATTGACGCAGCGCAGCAGATTACGACGGCAGCGCTGATGGGCAGTATCTGCCTGTTGGTGTTTTCGCTGCTACGGCTGCGGTGGCCTGAACTGTACTCACACCGTCTGCGACTGCGGCATATGCGACCGTCAAACATTCCACGCACGTTGTTTGCGTGGATATATCCGACGTGTACAATGTCCGACCGACACGTGCTGGAAACTATCGGATTGGATGCGGTCCTGTACTTTCGAGCATTTCGCATGTTCATCTACATGTTTATATGCCTGTCAGCGTTTGGCATGCTGGTACTGTACCCGGTCAACTTTTACTGGGGACGTGAGGAAAATTCTCCGGACGAAAAACATACAATCTTTGATTCTCCGCTTGCGAGCGTTACAGACCTTTCGGGACGATATTCAGTTTCACACGTAATCCTGGCGTATGTGTTTGCGCTAATTCTGTTTTTCTATATTGACCGGTTTGCACTGCACACGATCACGATGCGGTGGCACTATCTACTGCTAACCCGGCGCACAGGCAACTCGCGCACGCTGATGATTACACATTTGCCGCGCGAGCTGCGGTCCGAGCAGGCTCTGTTGCGGTTTGTGCGCGGAATGCGGATAGGCGAAATTGAAGCAGTGCACGTGGCGCCACTAGAGCAGGAACTGACACAGGCACTGGCACATCGTGCCAAGGTGCTGGGCAAGCTTGAAACAGCATTTGTGGCAGTGCTGGGCAACCCATGTCGTGCACGCTCGTACGACCCTGAGCTGCTTAAGCGAGCCGTGCTGACCGACACCGACGAGGCGCGCCTGCTTGAACGGCGACTACTCCGGCGCTGGGCACGGCGCAAGGACAAGAAACGCAATCGGCCTGTTAAGCGGCCACAGCTGTCTGTGATGCAGCCGGTACGCAATTCCGAGACCGGTAAATGGCAGTGGCCGCTACGGCGTATTGATGCAATTGACCACTGGCGCACCGCGCTGTTTGCAGCAGATGTGCGGCTACAGAAGGCGCGAGAACACTTTCATGGCGGCGAAGGAGGCACATCAGCATTTGTGACCATGACACACGCGGCAGATGCGTTCACAATTAGCCAGCTAAGTGTACATGCACGGCCAGATACGTGCAAAATACGTATGGCACCTGAGGCGCGGGCAGTGGTGTGGAAGAACGTCGGTCGGCCGTACTCGGCCAAGATGTTGCGATATGTGGTCGGGCTGGTTATGACAGTAGCACTGCTGCTGTTGTGGAGCGTGCCAGTCGTGCTGCTGTCAACACTGATTTCGCTACGGTTTTTGGTGACGCGGTCGCCAGGGCTGGCTGACGTGGTCAAGAATAACCAGTTTGTGCGGTCGCTGCTAAGCTACACGCTGCCATCGCTGATTCTGACCATCTTTACGACTATTTTGCCACGCATTCTGTGGGGATTTGTGCTGGTTGGCGGTGATCGAGCGTACTCGATTGCTGACAAGAACATGTTTATCAGGCACTTGTATTTCCTGATCATCTACATTGTGATTGTCATAGCAATGACAGGATCGGTATGGTCAAGTGTGTACGATATGTTCACTGACTTTGGCGGCTTCTGGAAACAGCTGGTCAACATACTTCCGCAAATGGCTACATGGTACTGCGTATATGTGATGCTGTATGGAGCCGGCTATCAGGTGCTCAAGCTGTTGCACCTCAAGTCTGTATGTCGGTACCTGTTTCTACAGGCCAAGGCTGCAACACCACGCGATTATATGAAGGCCATCTCGCCTGTGTTTATTGACTGGGGCACATTCCAGCCGTACACTGTGCTGTTCTTCTTTATTGGTATTTTATACTCGCACTTACAGCCGCTGCTGCTGCCCATGTGTCTGCTGTACTTTTTGGTTGGCATATTTGTGATGCGCTACATGTGCATCTACTCGTGGTACTTTCGTCAGCAGAATGCTGGTACTATCTGGCCTGTCATATTCCGTCGCATGGTGGTGTGCATTATGGCATATCAAGCTCTGACTACGGCTATTTTCTCGGGCGACGATAACCACTGGTTTGTCGCGCCAATGATTGTGCTGATGATATTTACGTGGTTCTATTTCTGGGTACGCTGCTCAGCTTTGAAGAGCCTGTCCGAGTCCCTACCGCTGCAACTGTTGCGTGAGGCTGAGCGCCGCCGCAAGGTCACACTGATGCGTGAGCGTAAGGAAGCGCTGATTAGCGCAGCCGCGTCGCCTAAGATACTCCCCGGCAATGTGACCGGCCAGCCCACAGTGCTGCTGACCAAGCCCACTTCAGAGCCTGTTTACCCAAACTCGGCTGAGCCTAATTTAGACCCTTCCTCGATTGAGCCTAATTCAGTGGATGTTTATGCACAGCCAACAGGGCCACATTCAGAATCGTCTGCCTGCGATCTGGACGAGCAGGCACTAATGCCCAACCGCCAGCAACCGCCGCGCACACTGAGTTGGCTTCGCGCGCGCTTGCATGCATATGTGGTGCACCCTATTCGGTCGATCATTGGGTCAGTGTCATATGCGCTGGTATGGCTCAAGGGCGATCCGTCTGCGCCGCTGTGGGACCACATCGATGACTATGCATTCCCTGAACGTGTTGAGCGGCTCAAGCCAGCTGGCCGGACCGCACACGACCCACACATGGCCAAAGAACAGCCTGGATCGCTGCTGGATATCCTCAAATCTGTGTTTGTCGGTATCCCGCGCGCATGCGCATCTGTTGGCAAGGAGTTCTTTATGAAGTTCCACATCCCGCGCGCTCATCTCGATACCAGCCAAGTCAGCTACCCGCGCGCAGAGAACATTGAGAGTGCATTTGAGACTACGCATCGCCGGTTATTCCCCAAGAGCAAACAGAAACTAGCAGCTGCCTCAACTCATGCTGCAGGAATGTCATCGCTGCCGTCATCAGCTAATGAAAGCGATGTGGAAGATGAGGTATCCAGCATATTTCCGCCACCATCCACTTCGGCCGGCCATGCAGACTCACTTCGCCAGATGCAGTATTGTCTAGCACCAGCACAGGAGCTACCGCCAAGCTTTGTGCCACGCATCAGCGAAAAGGACGACTTGCTCCCACTATCCGTGCCACGCTCGCGCGAGCAGAACAAGCTTGCACCGCTGGCCATTCCTCCTTGCTACCAGCAGCCTGTGCAAAAGCATGCGGTTCCTATGCAGTTCCAGGAGTTTAGCAGCGAGCTTCCATTTGGCACACAAATGAATCGCCGCCGTACAGATTTTTCGCAGTCCAACATGTCGTATGTGCCGGGTGTTTTGGACTCTACTCAGTTCCTGTATGAGCACCCGGGGCTGTATGGCGACCTGCCCTCACTGTGGCTACCTGTGCAGTGCCTCAAGCACCGCACCGAGCTCAAGCGCACGGCCACCCAGCGCCTCAAAAGTGCCGTCCATGCGCTTGAAAGTGCGTTTGAGGATAACTTCCTCGGTGAGCGCACGGCAGAAAAGTTGCATGCCAAGCGCAAGGATATGAAACGTCGTGTACGTGATGCTACGCGACTCACACCGTTTAGCACGCGCGGGTCACAGCGTTCGTCACTCGATTCAGGCAGCAACCGCCGGCGGTCGACTACGGCGCCTGTGGCCGATGACAGCATATCTGTTATTAGCGATGTATTGCCAGCGGGTGGGCGGCCGCCAGCAGCTGAAATTTCGGGTGTGCAGGTGCAACAGAAGATGCAAGACATGATGGTGCGCTCAAAGTGCAGTGCTCTGGGAATTGACCCGGCTGTTTTTGAGCAGTGGGATCCACTGTGCTTGCATCGCAGCCCGACCAAAGTTGTCGTGAATTTAGACGACAATAGCGATATGACTGGACTGCCTGCTGACATCGACCCTATTCTGGAAACAGAAAGCTTGGCCCATGTATCTGACAACCGTCCAGGCAGCCCAGCATTGTCTGCCAGCGATTCGGACTTTGACGACAGCGACGATGAGAACTTGCTGCCTGAATTGCCACAGCCCGCCAACCCACTACGGCAGGCCGAAGAAGGAAAACGCCAGTGAGTCGTCTTATGTGATCATAACGTTTAATTTATGAATTTTAAATACAAAAGTTGATTTTTTAAGATGTAGAGTGCAGTGTTATGTAGAGTGGATGTGGGTATATATTGAGTGTCTAAAATTGGAATAGTATTTTAGGCAAGGGTGACAGTTGTACCAGATTTTGTTTAGCGAGCGGTTATGTTGATAGATCCCTCAGCATTTGCCAAACGTGGATAAACTATTTGGCGCAACTATATCAGAACTATTGATCTTGGCCGATTGAACCAATGATAGCGAATACTTGCACACACTTTAGCTCCTCTTGCTTTTCTTCTTTTAACTTTTGCGCTGGATACTATAATAAACACAATGGGCACTCTAGAGTATGCGGTGATATCAACACAGTCCCTGTCCATAGTGCTTATTATTGGGATGGTGGGGTTTGTGCTTCGGCCGAGCAAACGCGAACTCAAGGTGCTGGCTGACATCAACGTATCGGTGCTGACACCGGCGCTGCTGTTTGCCAAGATATCAGGATCACTTACCCGGTCAATTTTGGGCTTGCTGTGGTTTGTGCCAGTGATGTACGTGCTCCTGGGGTGCGTTGGGCTTGTGTGGACGCGGTATGGCGGGCAGGCACTGGGACTGTCGGACGGGTTCCGGCGGCTGTGCTCAATAGCAGTGTTCTTCTCCAACGTCAACACAATTCTGATCCCAATTATGCAAGGTATTGCGGCGAGCCCCGACGCACGGTTCCTGCTACGCGACGCGAATGATACGGCGCAGCAGGTGACCGACCGCGCAATTGCTTACGGGATGATCATTGGCATTATGAACAACATCTTGCGGTGGAGCGTCGGGGTGGCCATTATGCGACCAGCAGCTACCGCCGCAGAAATTTCGCCAGAAAACAACAAAAAGACGTCATGGTTGACGCCGCCGCTAATCGCGGTGATGTGCGCAGTAGCAGTGGTCGTGGTATCGCCGGTGCAAAAGGCACTGCTGGCAGACGGCACATACGTCCACACGCTGTGGCTGGCAATTGACACATGCGGCGGCGCCTGCATTCCGCTGACGCTGCTGGGGCTGGGCGGGCAATTACGGCTGCAGCTCACACCGCGCACCGATGCGACTGGACCTGCAACTTCAGCATCGGAGCAAAAGCGCGGCGTGGTGCTGGTGCTGGTAGGGCGGTTCTTGATTGTACCGGCGGTGAGCTGTGCGGCTCTGCTAGCAATATACGTATATGTGCCGGGATTGGTTCCGCTGCTGCGCAGTGATCCGGTCCTGTTCCTGACGCTGGCGATTGTGTCGGCCACGCCGCCAGCCATTAATCTGATGACAGTGGCACAAAATATGGGGGTGTATGAGGCTGAAGCCGCTGCCATTCTCTCGTGTGCGTATGCTGTCGGTGTCCTGGCCCTGTCTGTTGAGATATCGATATTCCTGTGGCTGACATCGCTGATCCACAGCACGTAGAATACACATGCCCAGAATTTATAGCATACAGCACTGGATCACAGCACAGACAGAACTGGGTCACAACACCGTACTGGGTCAGCCCGAGATGCATGCATCGTGTCGATGGCAGTCGCTTATTTGCTCTTACCCTTTTCCCTTTTTATTTTTTTTTTTA